>JAODXP020009821.1:5000-12500 GCA_027497455.2 Sardinella longiceps | reverse complement strand
AGAAATGTGTGTATTTGATTCATGATTTCAGATGCTTTTCTACAGCTCTGTCTCCATCAGAGCCAGCATGTGTAAATACATCCAAAGGCTACATCTTGACTGGGCAAAAAAAGGCCAAATCCTGGAGGGTCTCCCACACTCTCCCCTGCTTTACTAAATGTACTCCTGATATTTCCAGTTCCAGTCCATTCTGTTTGAACAGTTTGATTGCTTACAGGTTAGACTCCAGTATTCAAGATACACATCTGATGACAGATTTCACATAACACACATCTCTTTTGAAATGTCATGTGTTAAACAGTGTGTATCAGTGTGTCACTATGACAACCAAATGTTTACTGTACTGTATCCATGGGAACCTTCTCTTGACTGCAGTAGGTTTGACCTTTGACCTGTAGTCCAGTCACATAGAGTCCCCCACATCACGTCACACAAGACTGAAAAAGAGTGAGGAGGAGGAGGAGGAGAGACAAAGTGTTTATTTATTAAAGTGTTTATAAATGAACCCAACAAGTGATGGTCATTATGCCTGTTGGCTTTAGAAGTGGGAGGATTCATACAAAAGTCAAAACACCTGACTGACTGTGTAAACAAAGTAGCCCATGGTAAATGTAAAGACACACCCATAGGACACAAGGGGGATCACCCATCTCTTCCCTGATAGCAGGAGGGAGAACAGAATGTGGGAAGGATGGGAGGGATCCTTGATGAAGATGATGGTGGTGGTAGCACACACACACACACACACTTTCCTTGATGATGGTGGTAGCACGCGCACACACACACACACACTCACTTTCCTTGATGATGATGGTGGTAACACATACACACACACACACACACACACACACACAATTTCCTTGATGATGACGGTGGTAACACACACACACACACACACACACACACACAGTCATACTTACTTTTCTTGATGATGATGATGATGATGATGATGATGATGATGGCAGCTTATGTTCAGCTGCTGTGCAAGAGCCAAAGCAGTAAAAGGCACTGATCCAGTAAGGAAGTAAGGACACTTTCAGTGGTGATGGTGGCAGCACACACACACACACACACACACAAACTTTCCTTGATGATGATGATGATGATGATGGTGGTGCCAGCTTTGTGAATGCAGCTTTACTGTTAGAATGTGTCCACCAATGCTGGGACAGGACAGGAGCACCAGTGATCTTTGCTGCTGTTTTTACAAGCCTGTCTGTCCAGCTGCTTACAGTCAGCTGCTGTGCAAGAGCCAAAGCAGCAGCAGCCACTGATCCAGTAAGGAAGTAAAAGTAAGTTTGTAAGTAAGTCAGTAAGTATCAATATCTTCTTGTCATCTAAATTTCCCACGAGTGCTAGACTTTTTTTGCCAAAAATTGTTTGTAGGGGAATATATACATGACAAAAAGATATTGATAAGTTCAACATGCAAGATCAAATGCTCACACTGATTTCTTCCCACAATATATGATTTAATTTGCCGAAGCCGCACTGCACACACCTATCCTTGATGTGATGTTTTACTGTGAAAGAGTAAAAAACCCTGTTTTCAAAATTGTGTGCGCCTCCTCTCTCTCTCTCACTAAGCAGGTGAAAAAAACTGTAAAAGTTTTCACAAGAGTTCCATGTTCCCCTTCAGGTTACCAGTGACATTATAGGTAGAAGAACACCTGAACACCTCCCACAGTGGAGTTTCAAAACAGTCTTGCAGTGCATCAGTAGCACCTTGTGGCCACATGCTGAGATGACTGAGGAAGTGCACACACTGCAGATCTGAGATCAGTAGCACTGTGTGCCTGTAGGAGTCAATCTGATAACACCAGAGGTGAGAGACTGACTCCAGATCAGCCTTGTGTGCCATTCCCCCTATGATCCCCTATTAACACTGATCAGTGGTGCCTGTGTGGATTGCTGAGTTTGGTGTTCCTGTGAGTGGGAACATGTAATAAATGAGGCCCCTAAACAATGTCTGCACCCTGAGCAGACACAGAATAGCCAAAGGTTCAGTCCCGGACACATCCAGCACTTACACCATGTTACTGTTTCTTTAAGGAAATACACTCAAGGCTGAAGGATGGACTTTAGTTCTGATGGCTTATCTAAACTCTCTTAAACATTAATGACAAGTTGCTACAAGAACACACGTTATCACCCTTATTAACCAGTCAACTTAGTTTGCTTTGTCGCTTCAGATATTTCATGGTAAGTGAACTGAATTATATTATTGTTTGATTGTGAAAATGAAAAAAAAAAGATGAATTGGTCACTGATGTGCTTTATATGAATTATGAATCAATGTTGTAAACAGAAGACGGATGGACTTCTGATGGCTTATCTAAACTCATAAACTTTTTTCCTTCACTCTGAAACTTTTTTTAACCAGTCCACTTAGTTCGCTTCGGTGCTTCAAACATTTCATGGTAAGTGAACTGCAGTAAATTATAGTTGTTATGAAGAGATATTTTCAAAGTTGGAAAATGGAAAATGGAGAAATTCTGAATATATAACTTGTGTACTTTTCTGGAATATGAATATCAATGTTGTATAAGCATACGCATACAGACTTTTTGGCTGGGGGATTGTTATGGTACTGTAGATTGGTGTAGGGAGTGGAGTATATCTTCTGCGTTCGCTACATAACAATTCTCCTCACAGATGAGATCTTTCAAATATTTTCAGTAGTTAACCAGGGAAAGAAATCAGTATTTTATTGCTGTATGACCGAAAGAATGAATGTTGACTTTGTGCTGATTTCCTGCCTGTTCCGTGTCATGTGACTCCATACTGGAACACATCTTTCCTCTTGTGGCTTTGACTCCAAACACGGTGTTTGGAATCTAACAGACATTCAGCTTGTTGGTACCAAGTAAGAAATGAGAGAAGTAGAGAAGAGTTATATTATTATTCATATTTCTCCTGTGGTAAAAGTGACCCTTATGATTAAAGCCTGTCCCCTGTGTAGCTAAAGCAGGGCTGTTCAGGGAGCCCATACTGTGCTGAGGTCAGTGCTGTGTGTGTCTGTGGGAGTTTATCTAGTAGCACCAGAGGAGAGGAGGTGTGTGTGTGTGTGTGTGTGTGTGTCTGTGGGAGTTTATCTAGTAGCACCAGAGGAGAGGAGGTGTGTGTGTGTGTGTGTGTGTGTGTGTGTGTGTGTGTGTGTCTGTGGGAGTTTATCTAGTAGCACCAGAGGAGAGGAGTGTGTGTGTGTGTGTGTGTGTGTGTGTGTGTGTGTGTCTGTGGGAGTTTATCTAGTAGCACCAGAGGAGAGGAGGTGTGTGTGTGTGTGTGTGTGTGTGTGTGTGTCTGTGGGAGTTTATCTAGTAGCACCAGAGGAGAGGAGGTGTGTGTGTGTGTGTGTGTGTGTGTGTGTCTGTGGGAGTTTATCTAGTAGCACCAGAGGAGAGGAGGTGTGTGTGTGTGTGTGTGTGTGTCTGTGGGAGTTTATCTAGTAGCACCAGAGGAGAGGAGGACTGACTCCAGATCAGCATGGTGACTCTTGTAGTCTCTCTGGTGTCACTTTGACACTGTACACACACACACACACACACACACACACACACACACACGCACACACTCCTGTTCATGGATCCCATACTGTGAGTCACTTTGACACCGAATGCGGAAACTGAACTGTATGAGGAGTAGGCTGCTCCTACTGGGGGGGGATTTGTGTTTTGCTCTTTGACCTGAGAGATTTAAAGTGCTTTTGGACATGAGCTTTGATACAGTGCTACAGAGACTGAGTGGCTATATGGGCGTGGAGTTATATGGTAGGGTACGCATGTAGTACTAGGGAGGGTAAATGTGGGGCTGATCTACTGTCTGGGGGCAACGGTGTATATGTGTGTGTGTGTGTGTGTGTGTGTGTGTGTGTGTGTGTGTGTGTGTGTGTGTAACGGAAGGGAGAGAACACACATGGCATATCTGCTGTCCATAAGGGCAGTGCATGTAGTGGGGCACTCTGAAGTCTCTAGTATGTGTGTGTGTGTGTGTGTGTGTGTGTGTGTGTGTGTGTGAGAGAGTGAGTATGTGTGTGTGTGTGTGTGTGTGTGTGTGTGTGTGTGTGTGTGTGTGTGTGTGTGTGTGTGTGTGTGTGTGTGTGTGTGTGTGTATGTGTGTGTGTGTGTGTGTGTGTGTGTGTGTTAGTGAAGGAGAGACACACACGGCATGGATCTGCAGTCCATAAGGTCTGTGCCATGTAGTGGGGCGCTCTGAAGTCTCTAGTGTGTGAGTGTGTGTGTGTGTGTGTGTGTGTGTGTGTGTGTGTGTGTGTGTGTGTGTGTGTGTGTGTGTGTGTGTGTGTGTGTGTGTGTGTGTGTGTGTGTGTGTGTATGTGTGTGTGTGTGTGTGTGTGTGTGTGTGTGCGTGTGTGTGCGTGTGTGTGTGTGTGTGTGTGTTAGTGAAGGGAGAGACACACACAGCATGGATCTGCAGTCCATAAGGTCTGTGCCATGTAGTGGGGCGCTCTGAAGTCTCTAGTGTGTGTGTGTGTGTGGTGTGTGTGTGTGTGTGTGTGTGTGTGTGTGTGTGTGTGTGTGTGTGTGTGTGTGAATTGCGGGGGCGCGGTGTGTCCGTCAGTCGATAGCAAAGAAATGTCTTGCACCCCACCTGTCTTGTGTCTGCGCCCCAGCGCTGCGTAGACTGTCAAAGTGAAAGCGAAAAGTGTTGGACGAATCAGCAACTCCAGTTCGCTATTCCTTCATATTCGTTTACTTCATCGTTAATGTTTGATTTAATGTAGGGTACCTTTGTTTATGGCTACCTCATCAGCTATGATTCAGGTTAACCTGTATGCGCAATAAAGTGTGTGTGTGTGTGTGTGTGTGTGTGTGTGTGTGTGTGTGTGTGTGTGTAGGACAGCTAATGTGGGCTGCTAATGTACAGTAGGTTAAGCGTTTCAAACTAATGTTATTGTACCTGTCTGACAGCGAATTCATCACAGCAAGCTTTCTCCAGTGTGTGTGTTTGTGTGTGTGTGTGTTTGTAGACTTTAGAAATATGTGTGCCTCTCTGTTCACTGTTACGAACCATCAGTCAAATGTTAGATTATTACGAACCATCAATGTTAGATTTCAGTGCCTAATAAGATGGATGATATCAGAGACACTGGTTTACTGAGTGGCTGTCAGTTTTTAGCATGTCAAAGTCAGTGATCTCCACCTGAATTTTCTCTCTCTCCCTCTCTCACTGTGTGTGTGTGTGTGTGTGTGTGTGTGTGTGTGTGTGTGTGTGTGTGTGTGTGTAGTTTGATCAGCAGATCGGACCAAAGACAGGTGTTCTCCTGATGTGATTTCTCCACTTCATCTGTAGAATGGGGGGTTCTAGTTCTAAGATGAGCCCCCCCTCCCCTACACCCACCCGTGTGTCCATGAAGAGTGATCAGTCCACTGGTAGAGGCATCGACTTTGCAGGAGGAGACTCTTCTACTGGACAGTAAGAATCAGGGGCTCTGGTCCTCATGCTGTATGCTATATAATGTGTCTCATTATTGAAACTGCTGTATCAACATATCCTGGATTTAAAGCCGACTGTTGACTCCGTCATACAGTCTGGCCCAATGCAATTGAAATAGGTTTCAGTTTTGGATATGACGTATTCTCTTACCTGGCACTCACGTCTCCAACTTCCACGTTCAGTAATAACAAATCTTTGGCAAAGTCCGATCTATTTTGACATTGTAGTGGCAATAAGTCCTCAATCATGGATGTTAATGTCATGTAACAATTTTGTAAATGTAATTCCAAAGTAGGGGGGAGAATAACAAACGCGTTCGGCTTCAATCTGCTGCAAGTTCTGAGACATCGCTCTAAACTGTGTGCTGATTGGTTAAACCATGGGGCTGCCGAGGGATAAAGAGCTAGGCGCTCTGGGCCAGACTGCGTATGGAGATGAAATCGTTAGCGGAAGTACGTAAGATGGCATCGCCAGGCTAGTATCAACAGACATACAGTATGTGTCAAAACAGGGTGTTGGGGTGCCGTGGCTCAGTGTGACGTACCATAAATACGGGGGCCCGGGTTCGAGTCCGACCCGAGGTCATTTCCCAACCCTTACCCAACTCTCTCTCCCACTTGTTTCCTGTCACTCTCTGATCTCCTATACGGCCTGGGGGCCCATGCATCCCTTCACATCATTTCACATCATTTCACCCAGCCTGATTCAAAAAGCTTGAACAGAATTGTAGTTTTGTTGCCTGCTTGAAATGAGTTCTAACGCTGCACAGAACAATACGTAACACAATCCTGGCATCTCTGCATGCACTCTGCATGTCACTATTGAACTAAACTATTACTGGAAGTGATTAGGAAGTGAAAGCACAGATGATTTTGATGGTCTGAAATTATTATTATTATTTTTTTTCGTCCAATAGTTTGTGGTGTTACGGCCGGCTCTGAACCATAACATAATAAAAATGGAGGCAGACAAAAGGGTTAAGGTTAACCTTAATATATTTTATTTAAAGTAATCCAAAATTAATAAATAATTGCAATGTAGGTGTCTAGGGGAAAAGGTAAATGGAGTGTATGTTTGCTAAGATAGAAAGAGGGAGAGATGAGAGGAGAGAGAGAGAGAGAGAGAGAGAGAGAGAGAGAGAGAGAGAGAGAGAGAGAGAGAGAGAGAGAGAGAGACCAAGTGCCCAAAAAGCCTAATACAGAGGGAGAGTAGAACCCTTTAAATACCCAGCCACACCCCTCTGTATTGAAGCACGGGCACTTGGTCTCTCTCTCTCTCTCTCTCTCTCTCTCTCTCTCTCTCTCTCTCTCTCTCTCTCTCTCTCTCTCTCTCTCTCATCTCTCCCTCTTTCTATCTTAGCAAACATACACTCCATTTACCTTTTCCCCTAGACACCTACATTGCAATTATTTATTAATTTTGGATTACTTTAAATAAAATATATTAAGGTTAACCTTAACCCTTTTGTCTGCCTCCATTTTTATTATGTTATGGTTCAGAGCCGGCCGTAACACCACAAACTATTGGACGAAAAAAAATAATAATAATAATTTCAGACCATCAAAATCATCTGTGCTTTCACTTCCTAATCACTTCCAGTAATAGTTTAGTTCAATAGTGACATGCAGAGTGCATGCAGAGATGCCAGGATTGTGTTACGTATTGTTCTGTGCAGCGTTAGAACTCATTTCAAGCAGGCAACAAAACTACAATTCTGTTCAAGCTTTTTGAATCAGGCTGGGTGAAATGATGTGAAATGATGTGAAGGGATGCATGGGCCCCCAGGCCGTATAGGAGATCAGAGAGTGACAGGAAACAAGTGGGAGAGAGAGTTGGGTAAGGGTTGGGAAATGACCTCGGGTCGGACTCGAACCCGGGCCCCCGTATTTATGGTACGTCACACTGAGCCACGGCACCCCAACACCCTGTTTTGACACATACTGTATGTCTGTTGATACTAGCCTGGCGATGCCATCTTACGTACTTCCGCTAACGATTTCATCTCCATACGCAGTCTGGCCCAGAGCGCCTAGCTCTTTATCCCTC
>JAODXP020009820.1:0-15617 GCA_027497455.2 Sardinella longiceps | reverse complement strand
TACTTCGTTCAGTTACGTATTGCTGACTTCGTGGCATTTGCGAACTTATGAGACGATGATAATGCACAGAAATCGAAGTTTATCCATCTTATTTTCAACTGACTGATGAATTTTTAAGCCAGTTGCTTTTTAATCGCAAGCTGCATTACTCCTTTGCGATTGTAATTCATTTAATCTCTGACACTGAGTAAGGGAGAGAATTTAAAGATTGTTTTATTTATTTTTCTCATTTGCACTGACTTAGGCTACTTAAATTGGCATTTGACTTACCCTTTTCAAAAGGCAGCCGTTTTATTTTTATAATTGCAAGCTGCGTTTTAACGACAGGCTGCTGTTTTTTTGCGCTCTGATAATTGTTATTGAACAGTAGTTCTATTGTTATTGACGTTGAAGAGAACATTTAATTTCCACATGGGCTGAAAATAGCATGAGGCTATGCACTTTTTTGTTCTTGAGACCTAAAACTAGGAGTTAGGAGTTAGGCTAAACTTGAAGCAGCAATAGGCCTATCATACATCAGTAGTCACGTGATGCGTAATTCTCTCAAGGATGCGCTGCAGGGAAAATAAACAGTTAATCATGAATGTTCATTTTGAATGAATTTTAATAGTAGACATACAGCTTATGTATTGACAGTCTGTTGCCTTATATAAGGCTTTTAGATTTTGCGGCTCCAGACAGGTATGGTTTTAGTTTTTTTGGGCCAATATGGCTCTTTGAACATTTTGGGTTGCCGACCCCTGGGTTAACCCTTTAAACTAGTGAAATATGCTGACGATATGGCTCTAGTGGGACTCTTTTTTTTTATCACAATGACTGACTATGTGAATCATGTTTTTAAGCTAGCAGTGGTGTAAGACTAGCTCACTTTTACTTGATGTAAACCGCTCACAAAAAGTAAGGAAACTTGACTTTGGCCCATTAGATCTCCCCTTTAGTAATACCAACCCCTAAAGTGTTATATATAATTTTTATCGTTGGTTTGTCCCCTTTACAATGAGGTATAGCTTGTAAGCCTGGCATCGCGCAATGCGCAACACTGCCAAACGTGTGAGTAGTGCCAACCAAAAATGTGCCAAAATGGCCAGTAATAGGGTTCTGCTGCATCTGATTTTGGGCTTCAAGTGCTGCCAGATGAGTGCAAGTCACTGGTGTGCCTAAATTAGCACCTGAGCATGGCTTCAGCAACTTGTTGGGTTTGTGGTTTCTCCTAGCAGCAGCACTGGTGGAAAGATGCCACGTTTGTTCCTTCATGATAGGGCCTGTGCAATAGGGCAACCTGAGGCTGGTGTCCCAGCATGTAGTGGCAGCATCATTTGTGTCAGTCCTGGTACCATTTCCAAACTTAGGACCAAGTTCCATGAGACTGCGGAAGCCAAAGACAGACCAAGACATGGCAGTCTCAAGAAGACAACACCCCAAGAAGACCGGTTCCTTACTTTTGCTGTACTAAGGAACCGTAGGTTCACTACCAGAGACTTACAAGATTCATTCAACTGTTCAACTGCTCAAATCTTTCACACGTTAGTGAGGGCCCTGACACTGAGTATAAAGTGCATGGCCAGCATGTTTTTTTGCTCTTGTCCTCATTTCTGTGGCATGTGCTCCAAGCAACAAAGGCTATACCAACGGAACAGTATAACAGGCCATTTTGGCACATTTTTGGTTGGCACTACTCACACATTTGGCTGTGTTGTGCATTCCATGATTGCCCGATGCTTACAAGCTATACCTCATTGTAAAGGTGGCAAATCAATGATGAAAATGATATAAAACACTTTAGGGATCGGTATTATTAAAGGGGAGATATAATGGGTCAAAGTCAAGTTTCCTTACTTTTTGTGAGCGGTTATGTAAAACCAAGGAGCTGATTCTCAACTATACCGGTGTTCCATCGCCACTCTCACTTTCTAATCAAAATGTTGAAATTGTCAACTGTTTTAAGTATTTAGGCACATATATTGACTGCAAGCTTAACTTCACAGAAAATGTTGATTCCATGTGTACAAAGGCCAATCAAAGGTTGTCAGGAAAATGAAAGGACTGAAATCAGGAAGCTGAAAGGCTTTGGGGTAAGTTGTAATATCTTGGAGAGGACATATGTAAGCCTAATAGAGAGTGTCTTTACTTATTTACTTACTTTACTTATTATAACATTTCTGTTTGGTCTGGCCACCTCACCCTATTCAACGAGAACAGGCTGTGCAGTGGTGAAAATGGCAGGAAAGATCATAGGACGACCCCAAACACAACTGGACAATTTATATAGGACTGCAGTTGACAGAAAAACTACAAACATTTTAGGTGATTATACCCATCCCCTTCACTCTGAATTTGAACTACTCCCCCTCAGGGAGGCGCTACAGATCACACATTGCAAGGAGGAACATTTACAAACACTCATTGATACCAAACACAATTTCCATGGTCAACAAGCAATGGAAAAGCTTGAAAGGTGTAGAGAGAATCAAGGGTCTGGACCTGGTGCCTGACTTATATATGAGTGCATAAGTGCATGCTGGGAAGGGTGGCTGGAGGGAGGGGATGGATGCAATGATCTGTGTATGTGTTTTTGTACATTGAGACCAAAGGTAATTTTCATGCTGGCATGACAATAAAGTCTATTCTATTCTATTGGGTGACTTTAATATTCACATGGATGTTGCACACAACAGCCTGACAGCTGCATTCCAATCTTTATCTGACACATTGGCTTCTTATGTAACTACCAGATAACCACACTATCTACCTTGTACTAACTTATGGGGTACAAAAAGAACTAGAGAATGTAATTTCAGAGAAATTACGAGTGCATGAACATGCAAAGTGCAGTTGCTTGTACAATAATTACACAAAAATTAGATGACTGGAGGCATAGTTGATGACTGACAGTTAGAATGGTTGAGCAGTTAAGTAGTTGAGACGTTTGAACTACATGACAGCTAAGTTGATTAGTATCAATTAGAATATATGTTAATTAGCATAACATGTTAACTAAACTAGCTAGCATGTTAATAATGTTAGCATGATGATCATAAGACTTAGCTGAGTTGAATAGCATCAAAAACAGAAAATGTTAAAGGAGAAAGCTGGTGTGATTCTGTCTTAAATTATGTTAAATAATGATCGGAGCACGGACTTGTCGCACGTAGTTCAATAGCACCTGACCCCTCCTCTTGGGAATATGGCTAGTTAACCGATTGGCTACAAACAGGCTTAGCATTGGAGTGGCCCAGCACCTGATAGTCTGAGTTGAAAACTGTAGCTTACCTCCAAAATTTCCACCATTGACGAAGCTCAAAGTTACTACAAACTTCATTCCGTAGATTCCCGTTTACATTTAAAGCGGGGCATAGAGAACTTTGAAAGTGCACATTTAGCTTAGATATAAGGTTATATGTACAGCTTGTCTCTATCTAGCTTGTAAACCTCCGTTGCTGTGTTTCGTCTGAAATAACACGAGATCGACTTTCAGATCAAACACGCTTACAAGCTAGATAGACTTTCAAAGTTCTCAATGCCTCAGTTTAGACAATCGCGGGTGAAATGCGTTAATTGTGCGTTAAAAAAATTGACGCCGTTAAAATGGGTTTGCGTTAACGCATTATTTAACGTGTTAAACTGATAGCACTAGTATTTATCTTTGCGTTATGAAGAATTCAAGGTGCCATGCTTGCTCATTGTGTGAAATTATTATTTTTAATACAGTTGAGAATTACAGTTGGCACTCTGCATGTTGTGTTAGCCTACATCTAAAACAGTGGTTCTCAAACTTTTTCTGTCATTCCCCACTTTGAAAGGCAGAACATATACGCCCCACCTGGAAGGCTCAATTTCCACACAATATCTGTAGGAGCCATTTATAGTCACTCCTTAGTTGAGGTTTATTAGTTTTATTTATCTTGTCTTAATTTAGCCACTTGGGGGTGTATTGCACTGGTATTAGTCACATGGTGTCCAGGTAGGTATTAGTACAGGTGAGTCCACTAATTAGACAATGGTGTGGAAGGTGGGGAACACACGGTTCTTACCGTAGCCGTGTAGCCGCCAGCACACAGCAAACAGCATCTTTTATTTTATCATCATTTACAACACATACAGCACGGGAATAAGGTAACATATAGGCCAACATTTTTATGGAAAATATATCCTCTGAGAATAAATGGGAACACCACCCAACTGGAGCTACAGATTGGACATTTGTTTGTTGAACTACGCGTTGAGAACATCCTATGCCTTTCACACTGAGGCCTGTAGGCTGGCCTCCACAATATCTGTATGAGGAATAGGCCTACTTTGCAAGTACACGATTTTTGGCAGTGTTAGAATTTTCATGTCACTAATTCAAAGCCAAATTTCTCTCTCTTTAGTTCTATTTTCACAAGGGCACCACAGTGGTTTTGAATGATGTCAGGACTTTTACCAATAAATTGTCTTTTTGGAGTTATGTTTTTTTTTTTTTACCTCACTCACGTCAGATGTAGCGCTACGCACGAACATCTGATCCTCAGCGATAGACGTGTTATTTCAGGAGCCAGAAATCCTTGAATCTAACTGGACAAACGGCTTGTCCATCAATTTAATTGACGTACACTTCAGCCAACCACATCGAAACCAACCGAAGACGCTGGTTACGTTTGTTGGATTGGTTGGATTCAAAACAGTTGCTTCTTCGCTACGTCACACCAGGGGGTCAGGATTTGGCTGATTAGCTTCGCCAATTAGCATTGCACTTCCTCGTCGCCATTTTCCAGAAATGACATCATATCCGACTCCATTTGACACATGCGGATTGGTTAATGCTACACTTTCAGCTCATGCTAACAAGCTCCCTGTGCACATCAGGTGTGTGCCGTCAGAGCCGCCCTCATCTCCATTAGTAACATGGGCCCTCATTGGCCTAATGAAATGGAGTCGGAAGTGAGCTCCATGAAACACCATCTTGACAACTGAAAATTTTGTTCAATTTTGGATGAATTCACTAGCCTAGCATTCCACATTGGAATGAATGGGAGGAGGGACTTGGTATGTCTCTCCAGGTTTATTAATACCTCCATGGTCACACCCTCTACAGCAGCCAGCAGCCCTGATTGGTCCGGTTAGAGAATATTGGGCTTGAAATCGCTCTGAAGGGCTTCAACATCAGATCGTTGCACGGAAGTGCCTTACGAAAGTTACGTAGCGCATCATCTGACGTGAGTGAGGTAATGTTTTTTTGCCATTTATCTCTCATATTCTGTAAGTGTTTAACATGATTTCAAGCCTAATGTTGTAAACTGTTACTGTTGGTATTTCTATCAGATGAACTTTGCTGCCAGGCAGTAAATAGCCTACTAAGTTTTCAAGTTGTTAGCGAGCTAATGCTAGCGATCTAGCTAACGTAATATTTTAAATTGATATTTGAGATTTAATTTTGACAGCCTGCGGGTAACATTACTGAGTTAATTTTAAGTGGACAGAGCAAACATAAACATAGTTTACAGCAATATGTTAGGTTTGAGCAAAGTCCAAAACGGCTAGCTTATAGTTAGCACATAGCTATGTTGTCATGGTAACAGCCAAACAAACCCTCTCTGGCTAAAGCTAAGAAGCAAACTTGGTTCATACAAAGTTGTTTCGCAGAGTAGCGATTGAATTGTCATTTGTTGGTTTCATTAATGATAACAGACAATATTACATTAATATCATTCTATAATTTATTAACGGAAAATGTTAATGATGTGACGTAATGTGACACTGCTGCTTATGCACACCGAAACACTGCACATTTATGGCCATCTGCCACTATATGTTGCTCCCTTGAAAGATCTTTGATAAAACTGTGATGTGGTGGTTAATTGTCACCACCTTTCTTAGCAGTTTTTGATGTTTGTGTAAATGCGATTCTTTTCTTACTCGGGGGAGGGGAATATAGCTGGTTTCTTGAAGACCCGGGGAAGTGTAAACTAAGCATTATTGTGTCACATTCATCTCATTATCTCAGGCAGCAGTTGGTTTAAAAACAGTCGTAGTTGAATCCAAGGGAACAGTAGGCCACTACATAGGTTTTAAAGTAAAACTGGAGCTTGCTATCTAAAAGTCACAAAAAACATCAAAACCCACTCTCAAAGACTTATTTACCTACTTATTCAAGGAGCACACACATGTTTTGAATGCCTTTGGCAGAATTCAAATGATTAATCTAGATTAATTCTAAATCTACAGTGAGATTAATATAGATTAAGAAATAAATAAATAAATCTATGCCCACCACTATACATATTTGTTATGAGGTAAGTGTTACTTTAGCTTTGGAGTAAACAAGCTCTGACCGGGTGAACGAGCCCCTTTTGCCATATGACACTCATCACATTGTGTTGGTTTTCCTATTCCTTTGATCTACCTCAGAACAATCAGGTTTTGTTCAGTTTGTGTAGTCTAGTCTGCATCATTTCCCTGTTTTAAGATGTCAAATCTTGATATGCAACAGTCAACCCCTCCTTCTATGCTTTAAAGCAGCACTTTCATCACTATTTCAGATTATCTTTTTAATATAATAATTTGTTCTGGTTTATCTACAAATTAACTTGAATGGCACGTAGTCTTATGAAGGTTTGATAACCAAAACCATAATTGCCACTAACCATCTAATGTACATTCTGCAGTTCTAGGTGGTAGCCAGGTTTTTAAAGAAAACCTACAGTTGCAATATGGCATTGTTCACAACTATCAGCCACCTACCATTGTCAAACACATCACAATAGTGCTCTTAAAAAAAAAAAGAATTCTTGCAATTAAATGCTTAAAACTATAAAACTACCGCAAATTCCGCCACAACTTTTCAGAAATCCTGCCGCGAAAGCAGGCATTTTTGATCGCAACTGTCTCAAAAAAGGGCTGTGAAGTCCTGGGGGGACCAATTATTTGATTGATTGATTGATTGATTGATTGATTGATTGATTGATTGATTTTTTTATTGAACAGCCACATTTAATAAGAGCGTTCAAAGGATAAAATAGACACAAAAAAGCCCAAAGGCTTATTTCCATTGATATATAAAGAAGATGGGCCCTAGTATAGACCTTTGGAGTGAGTTATAAGATAGTGGCATCAAATAAATTGACATTCTCATCTTAAAGAAAAACAACTCACCTAGGAATCAGAGGATGTATAGTAAGATCGGGGATGGTTGGAGTCTTTAGTTCTGAGCCACCCTGGAGCTTGAATGCACTGAAGCCTCAAGAGAGGAAGCTCTTTATACTGTGGAGGACTTGGGTGTGGCAATGCAGTTGTCTTTGTGTTGGAAGGCTATTGGCCAAGACACTTACTCTAGCCAGGGGCGTGTTTTACATTAGGCAAACCTAGGCAGCTGTCTGGGTAATTTGTACAAAATCAGCTCCTGGGGGGCCCCCACTCTCCCCCCCCTAATGTAACGGTTAGCCTACATTTATACATATGGGCAATTCCAGCGTTATGGACGTGACATTTTCGTGCATTATTGATGAACAAAATGCCACATAACCTCCGCAAACCTAGCAGTATTTCACAATTTGTGTTCATATTCTTATGCAAACTCCATGGCTGAATATAGGCAAATACAAAAAATTGATATCATGATTTACATTATAAGAATATGAGCCGTTCAATTTGCGTTATGGACGTGACGAAAAACGGACAAACTTTTGAGAGAGCGTAGTTTTTGCTGTGAAGTGTGTGAAATTTCTAGAGAAATGTAAATATTACTACATTCATTCCAAACAGGACACCTCAGTAAAGACAGAGAAAGACTTCATTTCAAATGTAAATGTAAAAAAAGTTGGTTTTCATCGGGAGATATGGCGTTATGGATGTGACGTTATGGACGTGACGCCTGGAAAAACCTTCCAAAACGATACAAAACAATTGTGAATGGTGGATTTTAACCTGTAACGTCAGAAATAGTAATATAACAATAACAAATAACTGATAGCATTGCAGCTTTGTGTGTGTTATCACCCACTTATGCCCATTATAAGCCCCTCCATAGACTTACATTATAGCTGAATAGGGTAAAAATTTTAACAAACAGATATCCTTTCGAAACTTGCTCAGTTGAATATTTACATCAAGACAATACTTTTTTGTATTGGACGTTTTCTGAAAGAATTTGTATGTCCATGTAGGTGAGACTTGAAGTTTTAAGGTGAGGTTTACTTTTTCGTGGAATTGCCCATATATATATTAAATATCTACCAAAATCGCCCCAGTAAGCCTGATTCATGCATGTTTAGCAGTTTTCCCAGGGCATGCACCCCTCTCTCTGCGGTACATTGGACTATTCCTAGTTAACGTGCATGACAGTCGCGGAAAGTGAAACTTATAAGAACCTAAACCAACAGAGGCGGTGTGAAGACAGTGGAAATTGCCAAAATGATACATAGCAAAGACACCCCAAGTCTCCTGGAACGTCCGAGTGTTTACCGTATTTCTATAGTGATTCACTGACCTAATTGTTAAGACTCCCTGTCATTTATCTTGTTTGGCTCCATCTGGTGGCGGAGATAGATTCCCAATCTCGGCAGGGCTAGCCTGCCACACCCGGCCACACCCACGCCCCTGCCGGGGAACCCTGTGCTAGGTAGGCTATAAGTTTGTAGCCTGCTCAGGGTCCACCCCTTTTGATGCTGCATTTCCACAATATCAAGTTACCGTGTGCGTCTTCTTGTTAACGTAAGTTTGATGTCTGATTTTGTTTCCTTATGTTTCTTTGTTTTAAGTCATTATGTCATTATGCTAATTTAAGTCACTGATCTTCCGTTTCCTTTCCAAATCCTTTGTTTGATAAGTTTACCTGTGTGCCATGTGGCAAAATGTTTGGTATGTGCGTATTGACTGATATGTTAATGATATGGAGCTGATATGCACTGACGCATTATGTATTTGATGTTACTTGATTTGGATACTTAAGTATTTACTTAATTAATGCTGTTAGTGATATGTTTATTTGGAAGTTGTTTGATTCCTTTATTGTTTATTGCTTATTGTTTATTGTTTAATGACATCATTCTTTCTTTTTGTTCTTTCTTTTCCCAGCACACACACACATAAACATACATAAACATACATAAACATACATAAACATACAACTGAACACATGTCTAAATCACCTTGGAACAATGCATTAATAAAAAGCCAACAGCAGTAAAAGCCTCCATCGTCGTCCTGGTGTCCTCCGTATCCAGTCTTCTAACAGAGACTCTGTCTGCACACCACACACTCCCTACCACCCTCCACGCACCCAGCCTACAGTTTCTTCAAGACAATACTTTTTTGTATTGGACGTTTTCTGAAAGAATTTGTATGTCCATGTAGGTGAGACTTGAAGTTTTAAGGTGAGGTTTACTTTTTCGTGGAATTGCCCATATATATATTATATATATATTAAAGATCTACCAAAGTCGCCCCAGTAAACCTGATTCACGCATGTTCAGTAGTTTTCCCAGGGCATGCACCCGTCTCTCTGCGGTACATTGGACTATTCCTAGTTAACGTGCATGACAGTCGCGGAAAGTGAAACTTATAAGAACCTAAACCAACAGAGGCGGTGTGAAGACAGTGGAAATTGCCAAAATGATACATAGCACAGACACCCCAAGTCTCCTGGAACGTCCGGGTGTTTACCGTATTTCTGTAGTGATTCACGGACCTAATACAAATTATCTAAAATCTCTCGCGAGTTGAGAGAAATAATCAAGTCTTGTGCTACCGTGTAATTCCAGCAGCGCAAGTGAGAGGCGGTGAGACAGGTGCATCAGAGAGAGAGAGAGTTCCCGAGTAGTATTTGCAAGATCCATACTTAACTGTCTCTGTCATCAATCATCAAATCACTTTCAGTAAAATGAGACTTTCTTGGAAACAAATCAGTTCACCCAGAAGTGTGCACATAGGGACAATAGTGACATGTCACAACTAATATTTTGGGAAGACAAATAGTCCATGACAATATTTAGCATTTTATTTTTACATGACAGTGTTACAAATTTATTTGCACATTTCTTGCAAACAATAGTGTTTGCAAGAAATGTGCAAATAAATTTGTAACACTGTCATGTAAAAATAAATTGCTAAATTGGTATGGACTATATTGGACTATATTATTATACTTTTAGTTTGGGGCATGCATTCTGTAATCTGTAACGGAATACATTTTAAAAGTAACCCTCCCAACACTGGCCCTGGTCCAGCCACATCAACGCGAGACGGAACTCTCTCCTACCTGAAGAAATCAACAGATGACGAGTCTGCACCACTGACCTCAAAAAAAGGGGTGTCTGTGCTATGTATCATTTTGGCAATTTCCACTGTCTTCACAATGCCTCTGTTGGTTTAGGTTCTTATAAGTTTCACTTTCCGCGACTGTCACGTTAACTAGGAATAGTCCAATATACCGCAGAGAGAGGGTGCATGCCCTGGGAAAACTGCTAACAGTGTTGGGAGGGTTACTTTTAAAATGTATTCCGTTACAGATTACAGAATGCATGCCCAAAATGTATTTTGTAACGTATTCCGTTACGTTACTCAATATGAGTAACGTATTCTGAATACTTTGGATTACTTTTAATGTTATGCCTTTTTACAACTACATGAATGTAGCAATCACATCCTGCAAGTTCTTGTTTGTTTTTATCAACAAATTGGCTGTTGAGCCCCAGTCTCCAATACATACGTTTACAGTAGAAGAGATATTAGGGTTTGTTAACGTAAGCAATCCGTAATCCTTATGGACAACATGGGCAGTATGGTCTGGGCCACAAGTCTCAGATTTTGTGATCAGGAAACATAAAACTTTTGTTTTATTAATTAGATGAGCTTAAAGTGTGTGTCCTTCTGCATTAACAGGACCTAGCAAAACCAAAAAGTTTCTCTCAAACGTGTAACATTGCTTTTACGATTTTGGTCACGCTCCCTGAGTCAAATTGCAGGTGAGAGATTGAAAGAACTTTATGCAGCTGTAGCACTCAATCATGCATTTGGAGGTCCAGCCACTGAAATGGGCAACTTTCAAAAATTCCAGGCCAAGTGGAGATTTCTATAAACACGCGTTTTCAGTCTATGGACAGAATGCGTAAATGTTATTTAGCAAATTTTATTTCTGATTGTGCCAGTTTTATTATTTTGTCCTAGGCCTACTTGCTTATACAGTATAGTATGATTATGTGTAACCTATCTGTCTTGCCACTGAGTGGGGTAAATTTAATTTGCTAGGCGCAGTTGTGTTACTGATGTCATCGTTAGGAGGATGTTTAATAGCTCTTATTGTGCTTTGTTTGGCTTATTATTGTTTCCAACAATGTGTGGAATTACCCGAATTAAAGAGGGGATAGCTAAACACGAGAAACTGTAAAATAGCGCTGAGTAATCCCTTGATTTTTACAAAGTAACTGTATTTTAAATACCACCCATTTTAGCTGTAACTGTAACTGAATACAGTTACTCATAATTTGTATTCTGAATACAGTATTCCGAATACATGTATTCCGTTACTCCCCAACACTGAGCATGGTTAGCTAGCGTGCTAACATTAGCCACTCGGCTGCGGCTTGTACAATATTTCTCAGATAGGGTTTTAGGTTACAATAGCAGATTTTGTCTAGCTTGTTGTAATTTTATATTCTAGGGGGGGAACAAAGACTTCGCCTAACGATTCCGTCCGCCATCTTTTTCAAAATTCAAAAGTTTAAATTAGGGCGGGTCTTCTGGAACCAACCCAGGAACCCAACAGTGTTGGGTTATGAAAATTGGGTTATATTTTTCAGGCAATCAACCCAACGATGGGTTGTTTTGGACCAACACTGCAACGACAGTGCCAACCCAAGAGTTGGGTTACAGAAACAACCCAACATTTTTTAGAGTGTAGTCATATTATCATAATGTAAAAAAATTGAACCATTTCAACCCTATGCACTTACTTGCTCTTCCAAAAACAATGCTGCCCACTGTTTCATAATGTCAACCACTGGAGGTTCTTCATACACTTTCCTTCTTAAGGCAAACGTCTGTTCCATTTTGGAATTGATGACTGATTGATTGATTGATTGAATTTATTTAGTCTATTAGATGTAAAAAACATAGCATGGCAACAGTGACCATCATACATTTTAAAAAAATAGACAGGGATTAAAACACAAAAAAGCCCTAAGGCTTATTTCCATTGTGGTCCCTAGCAGGTGAGGGCATATGATGGCATTATTGCACATACGCACATACATACATACATACCTACATACATACCAACATACATATTCATACCACATTCACTCAGAAACAAACACGTAAGAAATAAGAAGTAGGCCTACATTGAAAATGGTTCTGAATTCAATAATGTTGTTTAAACCATTTTTTCAAATGACTCTTGAAACTGTTTAAATAACTTATTTCTTTGAGTGGGCCAGGTAACCTATTCCACAGTACAGCACCAACAGAAGAAAAACACTTTTTGCCCATGTTTGTCTTGACTATGGGTGGGACAAAATCTGTTGTGCTCCCCCTTGTGGCGTAACAATGAACTGCATGGTTGGGATGTCTTTTCTTCACTTCTTCCTGTAAAACACCTTTTTCATTTTGTAGAGTTGAATCAGTCTGTCCAGTTGGAATGTCAGGAAGAAAGTTCACTTCACATCTCTTTGCCTTCTTCAAACGATTCCTGGAATCATTTCCTGTTCTTTTCTTTGAAGTACAACCTTGTTGTCCAAGTATCATAACTTGTTCCAATGCTTGGGTCCTTAATACAGGGATGTTTATTGACTAAGCCACCACTTCTATCTCTAAGACATAAAAGCATGCAGGACATAACCATGCAGACATAAGAATATGCAGGACATCATTAAAACATGCAAGTAAGACAAACAAAGCTCATCGGTATGACAAGAGCAACACAAAATGTGAAGATGTATAGTCTTAAAGGGGACATCTGGTGTGATTTAATCAATAACCTGATTGTTTGAGGTCATCAAAACAAAATGTATCATCCCCAGCTGCAACAGTTGGCACCAAGAGCTGTCTGTAGGAAAACCACAACAACAACAAACAGAACATTTGTTGAGGCTAATATACTAAATTGGTGTACAAGTCAACCGAAAAAATTAGTCTCTGTGTCCCATACAGTTTGTGTTAGCTGCTGATTTGCAATTTGGTCAATGTTGTATTACATACATTTTCCACATTCTTGAAGTTTGACTGTAGCTATTTGAATAACAAAATTAATAGCATGCTACAGTAATAGATATTTTGTGTGGTTGACTTCTGGTGACCCTTCACTCCATGTTGCCTAAATCCTGAACAATGGGCAGACTTCAAATATAGGTATGCTGTTGGAAGGCTGATACCCTTTTTTCAACTTCATTCTTTTTCATTCCAATGAGAACAAAGATAACAACAACATGCATGTGATGGCAACAAACATGTGATGGCTACAAGCATGTGATGGCAACAAGCATGTGATGGCTAAGAACAGATAACGTGTACAATAAATAAGGGTTCTGAAACCTACGGTCACAACAGTCTTAGTCATCTGGCCAGAATTTAAAGTATGAGTGATATTGTAATCGGAGATAAAGATCTTTTGAAGTTCCCTGAATATCACAATCTTAGTCATCTGGCCAGATTCTAAAGTATGAGTGATATTCTAATCAGAGATAAAGATGTTTTGAAGTTCCCTGAATATCTTAAGCACAAGTCTACCATCACTGAAGAAGACATATTGTGTTTGTCTCGGTCTCAACATGCTGCCCAGTGTCCAGCCAGAGACAGTGATGTATCAGGGCTCTCAAGATTTCAGCTTAGCTTAAGTGACACATGGCAGAGGGCTGGTTATGCCAGAGTTTGGAAAGATTCAAGATTTTAGTATTTGAATCAGGGCAATCTTATGCATGGGCTAGTTTTGTTACATTTTGAAATTATAATGATTTAGGACTAACTACTGCATTGTCTGTGTAAACACGTTTTCCCAGAAATGTGTAGTCCATTTAGGCCTAATGTAGGCTATGCAGGTGAATCAGAGATTGTGACATATCCTATATCCAGTGCAGTAGCCTGTATGGAGACGTTTTTCAAAGTGCAAAGCTGGCCCATAGTAATAGTTGAAGATGCAATTTAGTTTGAAATAGATAAGGACATCTTTTCAACATAGATTTTAGTTTGACATGTTTGCTACCCATGTGTTTTGTTGTTGCATTGAATGAAAGCAGGCTAACAAAACTATAAATGGCCTGTGTGAACGAACCTTTAGCCTATCTGGCGTCAATACTCAGGAAAAAGCATGTTTTGAACTGCATGTTGATAGATGTGCTTGCCTCTACTTCTTACCAGTGTAGGTTTGCGGGCATTTGATTTATTGTTGGGGGTGCTTCACTTCAAGGTGATAACCAATAAAAAGCTGTCAATCTCAGATGTCTATTACATCAAAACATAAATTAGGGATGTGTAGGTATAAAAAAAAAAATGACAACTAGAATTTGCTCATCCAGATGGTACCGGTACCCTATTCACCTTATGCAGCCCCGCCCCTTTTCGTCTTTTTTTCTTCCGCGTTTGCCCTCCGATTGTCTTGAAACTTCCGTTAGACGCTGCCTCTCATTCAAATCAACGTAATTTTCATGAAATACCACGATCACAAAACTCCTTATTGTAGCCGTAGAAACACACTTTTTACTGCTGAAAACATAATTTTTCATCTGGCGACGAACTGTTCTAACTATATTGATGGATGTAGTGAGCACAACTTCATAATAAGACCACTTATATTAGACCGTTAAAACACCAAATATCACAACGCTAAGTCAATGCGTTGCTAGACCGGATGTTGAATGACAATCGTCATGGCAGCGCCCATGTTTACCCGCTGAATAAGGTGAATATTTTGGGTCCTTGGCCCTATATGCTTTATTCATATTTTATTCATAGCTTTATCAATTGGAATTGTTGAACCATTGAAGAAAAATATGCCTATAGTACTATGTTTGTAAGCTTAGCTAGGTGCTGATGCCAAGCCCACAACACTAGGGTGACCATACGTCCGTATTTGGACGGACATGTCCATATTTCATGCCCTGTCCTGGGCGCCCGGGGATATTTTTAGAAAGTGAGGAAATGTCCTGCTTTTAAATTATCTTCATCATTGGACCATTAAATTTACAGGCACTAGGACACTGCACACGGCGCTGCGTGTGACGAAATACGTGCGGGCAGCCCTGTTCTTATAATCAGAAGATAGCCGAAAATAAGTTTGTTAAACATTCATCATGGGCACTTTAATTAATCTAGCGTTATCCTTTTGCGTGCACTATACTATACATATCCCGAGTTTTGCTTCATTGTCTTTCGGAAGCTTTATATGGGTATATCTGCTCTACAATGGAGGTATTTGGTATTAAATTAAACTACACAGATCTATCAGATCTATCCGTTGGTATCATTGGTAACGTACTTGCTTGAGAATAAGATGGCTCAATTTCAGTGTAAAGATCGCCAATTAGAAGAGGGATTTTGATAAAATCATCACACATTATAAGACCTGCAAACTTTGAGATAAGTTTTCAACCTGATGTAGCCGGTTGGGCTACGTCAATGTATCTGACGCTCACCTACGGCTTCATTTGATG
>JAODXP020009817.1:2500-15694 GCA_027497455.2 Sardinella longiceps | reverse complement strand
CTACCTCCAGTTTACAGCACATTGCTCTGCACTAATATCTGTTCTTCTTTCTGCAATGTGTTAAGTATTGTATGTGGTTGTGTTATGTATGTTGCTATATGCTATCTGTGAGCACACCAAACATATTCCTATCAACTGCATTGTTGTGAAATTGTTGAAATGGCTATTATGATTCTGTTTCTGATTCCGATACATTATTGGCCAATGTTGTATATGCGGGGGCACAACTGAACAACAACTGGAAACGTTAGGTGTTATCGACATGGCATAGCAACATCCACAGGGTGTCCGCGGGTTTGTAAAAAGTTGTAAAAGGTAGTAAATGAAATTAGGTCAAATTAAGGCCAGTAAAAAGTAGTAAAAAGTAAGAAGCGTCATCTGACGAGGTAGTAAATTTTTGAGCCCCCATCCAAATGACGCTATGAATTTTTCAATTTGTTTAACTTACATCCATCCTAACTCCTTAAATTACTAAACTTCTGTGGACTTAGCCTACTGTATTATTTTGCGTTGCGAGTGGAACCTGAGTGATAAGCTGCAGATGATGTCACGCCTGCCTACCTCACGCGCGCTCAATCAATCTGGGTAGGCTACCTGCCAGATCTCTTCGCAAGTTCGCTATTAGTTAATTTCAAATAAAGGAACAGTAACGAAGGCTATGAAGATTAGACGACTTGAGGTAAAAGGCTGTGAGTGAAACTGTCGCCCCTTTTTTGTTGTCTGTCACGTCATTAAGGACTTAAAACACCCATGAGGATAAATGTTGCACCAGAGACAGTGGGTGAAGCAGGTCATTGCGGATGAGAATATCCATCGAGACTATCTATCGCTTTCGCTAAACCCCTACAGCCTATTTATTGTCAAACCGTTCTGCCGAAGCGCAAGAGGGGAGCCGCAAAATATTTAAAATTTTGATGTAGAATTTGTCTGTCATCTGTTAAAAAGTTTCCATTTAGATGTCTAAATTACTTCCACTCTGTCTTTTGAGGCATAGCCTTCATATTTTCATATCCGCTCACTAGTCTTTGCCTCGATGCCATACATTTCGGCTACATTATCCGTCAAAGCCCCGTAAGGATCAAAACGTTTTCAAATGAACCGTCATTTATGCTAGCTAGCTTGACTTTGCAAATCACCAGTGCCATGAATGAGGCTAGATTTAAGAAAATATAGCCAAATAGCACGTCAGTAATGATTTTTTTTAAGTGTTTCAAACATACAGTGATTTTGAGTATTTCAAAGAAATGTGGAAAGATCACTGAAGCTATTGTCAGCATGCGCCTGCCTGTGCGCTGAATTGCGCATAGGACTCATGAGAAATTGAATGGGGAAAGGCCAGACGGCTCTCACCCAATCCTGTTCTCTTATGATGAGCCCCGTGTAACCTTATATGTGCACATGAGTGATAAAGATAAAGGTAAATAATAAACATATTCAGAACAATAATATATATGATCCTGAAAGTTAAAGTGAAGATGATGATGGAAGTATAGCCTAATACGGTGTCCTGACACAAGTAAGCTGTATCATAACAGGGTATATACAGGAATCCTGGTGCTGAATTTACTACCATTTACTACCTTTTTTTCCCTACCTTTTACAATATTTTTACTGCCTCCAAAAATCTAGCAGCGCACTTTTCTTTGGGGGCGGTGGCATCCTAAATATTCCGACAATTTTGGTACGATCAGTGAGTCCAGAACACAATCTGGAATTTATGTTTGTGTCTTTGTCCACATTGCCTTGGAACAGGTCTGCGCTCTCTCAGTGCTTTTCTAGTTTGTCAATATTAGGCTATGCCGCCAAAGTTTAAAGAAAACCTCACAATGATTCTTTCTGGTTACAGTACATACAGTAGAAGTACATGGTGTCTACTAGCACGTGGATCATTCTTTAAGTTAAAAATGTGAGGCCAAAGATCAGACAAAAGGTTGTAAGTAATACTGCGTTCAGACCGAAAGCGATTTAGGTGACACAGGCGATAGAAGTAATTAACTTGGTATGGACATTGGCGTCTTGGGAAAATAAGCGGCAGGTGTGGTGGGCGACGCGACTTGGGCGATAAAATCAAGTTGAACTTCGTTTAACACTATGTAATGAGCTATGATGTGGCTGGGCGACTACCAATCATAATGTTTATTTACCAGTGAGATGCCTGTAGAGAAGCAGGATCAAACATTTGAATGCAAACGTCACAGGCAACTTGGCGTTTGGTTTCTGCGCACAAGCGATGTTTCTTGGGTGTCTTTGGCAACTCATGGCAGTTTATCGCTTGCGGTCTGAACGTCCAGTAATTGGAAATAGTAATACTAATAAATATTATGGTCTGAGTCCAAGAGATTTCCATAAGTCTCTCCAAAAGAGACAGCAGGGCAGGGTCCTCTGCGGCCCATTTATTAGAGCCCTCAGTGGAACAGCGAATTTCAAACAGATTTTCTCCATGTTATTGGGCTTGGCTCGAATGAGAACAGGCGGCAGAAGCTGTCTGGAATAACCAGCATTACCACCGGACTCAAGGATTGCAGTCTTATGTTCCCCAAGCTGGTCTTTCAATCTTCTCTTGGTTATCCCCACATAAAAGTATCCACAGGGGCATTCAAGACGGTAAAGTACGAATTGGGTATTAATTAGCAAAGTGCTGTATTGTATATGTTTTTTTTTTGAGAGAGAGAGAGAGAGAGAGAGAGAGAGAGAGAGAGAGAGAGAGAATATGTCCATAAATCCACCTGTTTTAGAAATGTACTCACAGTGACATTGATAGGTGCCCTTTGGTTTATGGAGCCAAGGGTGCCAGGTAACTATGGGCCAATTTGTCTTGTAGCGTTGGAGCTCTCCTGGAAGCAAAAGAGGGCAGGTTAGGAAACGGCTGTTGACTGTTGAGCCCCTGGTGTGTCATGTGATTTTGTGTTTCCTGGGCCGTATTAAAAAGCGTTGTAACAATGCATTACGTGAAACCCAATGTAAACGATGTTGGGCTGAACATACTGCCCGTTTCCAAAAATGCCTACTAATTGACTACTACATACTACTCGTAAACTGATGTCTGCAGACAGTAGCGTGTAACATGCAGTACATGACAAATATCCCAGGCGTAATGTGGGGCTTTAGTCAGGTAGAGCACCTGCAGCAGAGATCTTTCTTTACAGAGATAAATCATGAGGACCCACTTCCTGGAGTCATGAGGCTAATGCCAAATAAGGTAGTTCTGAGCGGTGCTAGCATTTATGCAGTGGAGAAGCTCATTCTGTAACATTGAAGTCTATGAGAGAATCCAAGAATACCACCGAAATTTCTGATTAATGGATGTATATTTCGGACATGGTATGGTGATCTCCAAAGCCCCCTGACCCATTTCATATTATTGTCAAGACTATGTAACTTACAATCAGGTGTGCACCAAGTCTGTTAATGTGCTAAAGTTTTTCTTTTTCTTTTTAGATCATGTCAAAATCATACAATACATATATCAATGTCCATGGTGTACAAAAATACAAATAATAAAATTTGCGCTATCTAGCTTTACTTGGCTTTTGCATCTACGGAGGTTGACTGCTGCTAGCTGCCACTGATTAGGGTGGCAGCTCACTGGTAGCGCTTTCACACTAACAGAGAACCGTGCCGGTGCTGGTTCCCGCACCTCATCTTGAACTGGCCGTCGTGTTCACACCAAATATCAGAGCGTTCGGGAACCGCAAACTTGGTTCCCATCGGGCACCAAGTGAAACTTGTGCCGTTTTCAAAACGACATAACGTTACAAAACGTTTACTATGTCACCCATAGGGATGAATGGGAACTGTTACGCTACATTACAAAACGCTACGCTCGTTGAATTCGCAATTGGTTTTTCAAAGCGAACCGTGACGACATGAGTGAACATCACCGGGTTAAGTTGGGGTCAAAGCGGAAAATGAACAAATCGGAAACGTGAGCCGGGGATAATGAGGGAAATCAAGTGAAAATGAGAATTGTGCAGTTATTGGCAAACGAGAGAAATATTTGGAGGTTCACACATTTCCATCAGATGGCAGCATTAGTAAATGTAATATTCTAAACTGTTTGCATTTGTGGCGAAGCAACACCCTTTGTGGATAATGTGTCATTGGCTCGCATAAATTGGTATGGACACGGGCCGTTCTTGGGCCAGCACTTTGTTTCAAGCTGTAACTGGTGCGGGAACCGGCTCCAAAAACAGCATGGGGGAGTGTGGCAAGGGGTCTATTCAACGGCATATCGTTATGCACCGGTGCATTGCGTTAGCCTAATTGAATGATAAGTTTGCCCGTTACACTGGACACAACAGACCCTGCGTTTGATTATCCTCGTCGTCTCGGAGCTCAAATCGTCACGTGACTTTCCACTTCAAGCGTTTTATTATGCAAACTCGTCCGACGTGGAAAAGCACATGGAGAAGTGAAAACCATGTTCACGTCAATGTTCACGTCATTATTTGTTTTCTGTTAGCAACCCTAGGCTACATTTAGGACACAATGATGCATTTAAACTACTGAGGTTGTTGAATAGTTCAGCTATTTCCTTGTCTGACACCAAGAGCAGAATGGCCCTCCAGGCTTCCATTGTTGCTGCACTGACGTGACACAACAGTATGTTCAAGCCGACATCGTTTACGTTAGGTTCAACGTTATGCACCGTTACGGCAGTTTTGAATAGGCTACAGGCTAGTGGCTGCTAGCTCGGATGACTCCAATTTGCTCCCATAGACATGAACTACCACAACATATCTGGGCCGAATTCAACAGGCGTAACGTTTTGTAACGTAACGTAACGTAACAGTTCCCATTCATCCCTATGGGTGACGTAGTAAACGTTTCGTAACGTTACATCGTCTTGAAAACGCCACTGGCTTTTGAAGAATCTGTGTTACCACTGTTTTTGCTGTCACCAGAGAATTGGTGATTGCCGAACACCTGACACACGCATCAAACAAAAGTGAACTACTTCAGAAGCATGTTGCACACTGGTGTGGAGTGTAACGGGCAAACTTATCAATCAATTAGGCTAACACAATGCAAGTGCATAACGTTATGCCGTTGAACACACCCCTGTTTAGTTCCTAGTCCTTGCTTTGCCTCCTGTGTCTCCGCCCCTCACCTGTGTCTTGTGATGTTCACCTGCCTTTTGTTCCCTGTCCACCTGTGTGTAATGATTGTCGTCTCTAGTCCTGTGTATTTAAGCCTTGTGTCTCCAGTGTTCCCTTCCCCGTCATTGTGATAAGACCACGTTCCTAGCTTTCAAGTTTTCAAAGAAAATCAAAAGTTTCAAGTCTAAGTTTGTAGTCTCGGTTTTTCTTCACTTCCATTGTATTATTCTAGCACTTCTATTCTATTTTTCTAGCATTTCTATTTCGGCTTCTATTTATACTAAGATCGTGATACCTCCACGCCTGGTGAGCCCTCACTCCTCCCATCATCCTCACAACCCCTTACCATGGAAACCCCGACCACCACCCAGAGCTCCACCACATCTTCCACCCGGACCACCACCCTTGCACAGCAGTCCCTCAGGGCTCCACCATCTCCAGTGCCCCAGGGGTCCCCTGAGAGCAGCTTCATGGAGTCCCTTGCTTCCCTCCAACGAAGGATCCGGTCTCGTCGGCGCAGCAGGGAAGCGCAGTGTGATTGCAGCGATGCGCTCCTTCGCTCAGAGGGGGAGAAGATAGCTGTTCTCAGGGGCATTAAGGAGGAACTCGCAGCCCTGAGGGAACAGAATGAACGGCACCACTTGGAAGTCATGGCGTACAAGAGGAGGAAGCTGGCCTTGTTGGCACAATACAGCAGGTCCCCCCCTGAGGGTAAGTCTATCCAGCCTATGTAATTACTCACGTTATCCCCTTCATCCATTGTGCCAGAATTTTGTTAAACTCCCCTCTAGTAGGAAATAGAGTGCCTACTGCAAAATTCCATGCAAATGGGACAATAAAGATTTCTATTCTATTCTATTATGGTCAAAGCATGTAGTCTACATTGACTAATTTTGTTTCTTTTACAGGGCCGGACTGATGTGCCACATTTCATCCATCACCTTTTCACCCCTTCATCAATTTTTTTAGTTTATCTTGTTTTATATTTTGTTTTATTTTATTTTGTTTTATACCTCCCAAAATCCAACCCCTCGTCCTTGCCGTGGGAGGTGGAAACAGACCTATGTCTGGCTAACGGGGCTCTGGTAAAGCGTGATTTGATGTGATTGATTCTGCACATTTCTATTCAATAAAATATTGTACAATATTAGGGCCCTTCGATATTCAACGTCTTTCTTGTGGGCCTTGGTGTCTTTGAATGTACTGTAAATTTTAATGTTTTCAATTACTAATTTAAAACGATTTACAATTTTTAGTTATTTTATAATAAAATAAGTCAAACTTGTTTAAATGGTTTCCTTTATTACCTTTATATAAGTAAAATGTTAATTTAGTAATTAATATGTGCATTTTGCAAGTTAACTTTGAACACAATTTAAAGTAATAACTCATTTAATGGGTGAAAGCAAATTTAGCAAAAAATCGCCCTCTCCACAATTGGTGTAAGCACGTCTCAATGTAATTTACCATTTTCATTTTAATTTGATGCAAACATTGTGTTTTCACTTTTAAAAGGATGTTAAGGGTCTATAGAACAATTTTGGTTCGAGTGTCAAGCATGCCGATGGATATTTGCCCTCTAGGGGGCATTGATAACTCCCGACCCACCTCCAGCCTTAACAGAAAATGGTAATTGTTATAACTTTTGATAAGATTATCCAATCTGAACCTAATAAATATGTATTCATTCAGAATTAACAGTAGAAGCTGGTATTGCTATCCTATGGTCAAAATGAGCCATATTTTGTTCAAGATCAAAGCATAACTTCATTAAATCATGAGCCCAGTTACGTAAAACAGTTTTTTTTCCCCCAACTTTCAACTGCCACAAAAAGGTGGAGTGTATGCTCAAACATTTACTTGAATAATGTATGTATACAATGGTTAACATGAACAACAAATCCCATGTACATTACATTATTGGAAATCACTTTTTTCCAACTAGTTCTTACACTTACACAGACATGTACTCTTAAATTTTGCTTTTATGCATTTGCACCAAGAGCTGATAGGCCCACTTGAACAAGTACTTGATTCTTAGACATTCTTATTCCAACCCAGGCTTCTGTGTGGTAGGAAACCGAAAAAGTGAAATCCCAATTCCATGGAAGGATGAGGTTGTGCGTGATGTGGGATTATGATCAAGGTTATCAAGAGCCGCAACTGTAAATATGCGGTGATGCAAATTTTTAGAACAGACGGTGCGTTTTCCCTTGTTTGATGTGCAATAGCCAGTGCAAAGTTAGATTCAATATAGAGGACCTTCTGATATGACGTGACATGGTTGTACCTCCTGTGGGTCGAAATCTAGTTACCCAACCTCCAGTAAAACTTACCCAGGAAGTGACAACGCACAGTCTGTCCTACAAATTTGTGTAAGAGTTTGACCAACTTCCTGCTTCTTGTTTGTGAACACTATACAGTTTAAAGGGACACTAAGCAACTTTTCGTCACTGTTTGAGGGTCCCTTCCTTTTTGTAACACAGTTTTGGCACCATCTCCAAATTTATTTGGATTATGTGTAGTCATATGAAGTGATGATAAATGCAAGTTTTATTTACACCAGCCATTCAGCATATGCATAGTTGGAGATGGGGTTAAGAAACCACTTCAAAATAAAAGAGAACTTGGTTACAGCATGACATTATTATTTTTTGCTATCAGGCATCATTAGCATGTTCTGGTAGTGCTAGGAAATGTGTGTCTGTCTTTTATGTGTCTAGTTCTAGTTTTACAGCAAATACTGCATGGTGTCCCTTTAAGGGCCAGGAACACTGCAAGTGGTGGCTCAAACCTCAAGTTCAAGGTAAGAGAAGTCATATTTAGCATGGCCACCTGACTGACAGAGAGGATCTCCTGGGAATTGTTGTTCAGGTGATGATTTGGGTCCCATAAGGAGATGGCGGAAGAAAGTATTCATGCTGTAGAATAGATGATTCTTCACAGACTTTGGGAAATGAACCATCAAACCGGAATTGAGTTTCATGATTCACAACAGCTTTTCTGAGAATGGATGCTGCCATAAGTAATGTAGATGTTTCCTCATCTGGTGTTTGAGATGCGTCTGATATGATCTTCCTCGCAGTTTTTGAACAAATGATGAAAACTCTGTCACAGGAACTTTTCCCTTCTGTCAAATTCGGATAATGTTTGAGAACTGTTTCCTTTAAGCGTGTCCGGTTTACAATCTTCTGGACTCCATGTTGCTCCAATCTCTCTGTCATCATATCTGTCAGATTTTTAATGCAAAAGTTGGAGGCCTTGACAACTGACTTGCTGTCAAACCATTTGACCAGTGCAATCTTACCATCATGGCTTACCGCTTCATCGCAGCTTCCTCGTGGCATTTTTACCACCACTTTGTCAAACTGTAAAGGAGGGTTGGCAAAGCGGCAGATCCTTGCTGTTCCAGCAGCATGAATGTGTCCTCTCAGCCAGCACTTTCAGAAGATTGTATGAGGTGAAGTAATTGTTGAACTTGTGGTTGTCTTCTGTGATGCGTTGGCTTAGGTGGTACACCACTCCAGCTCCAAGTCCTAACTGTGTCTTCAAATGCTGTGGCAATTCCATTGTTCCTTGATGCAGCAGGAAATATAGACCATGCCACTTTTCCCACATAGGAAGTATATTTTCACACCCCAGGGGTGTGGCTTGCCTTTAACATACAGCTTGACAGAGAGAGATCCACAAAAAGGAGCCATTTGTTCGTCCACGCAAAGGTTTTCTTCTTGTGGAAGTTCCAAGCATCTTCGGCGGATGGCATCATAGAGAGGTCGCACCTTGTAGAACACATCATTGTTTTCTGCTGGCCTCTCCAAATTGTTAACCAAATGTGAATGTGATCGAAGCTGAAAGAATACCAATGTCCATCCCGGCTTCCCAATACATGGAGACTCTTGGCATTTTCATTACGCCCATAGCAAGATGGAGACCGATAAGGGTTCTAATCTCTGAATTAGTGGGTATGTAAAAACAAATACAATACACAAACACATAACTTCACAAAACACATACTGAAACTTAACAAGACATTACATTGACTTGGCTTCTTAACACAACATAACATTGATAATAGAGAGGCTAAGGAAGATTTGTTGCCATATTTTTAAAGCAATATACCGGAGTAAGTTTTAAGCATAGCCCTGCTGCACGAACCTTCTAACAGCAATATATTTCGCATTAAATGAAAGATTTTCGAATAGCACAGACCTAACGCGAATGCGAAACACTTTACATTGAGTCAATGTAACCTCAGATCTTACTTTCGGTTTCCAACAGTCAGGTCCCATTGATTCAGTGTAAAGTGCCTTCTGCGTTCATGTTCGGTCTGTGCTGTACCAAATTATTTTGTTCCACTCGCTAACTAGCACATTTAGCAAGCTCTTTCAACAGGGCTTTGTTTGAATTTACTCCGGTATTTTCCTTTAAATAAGGCTTAAAACTTTGCACTATGCTTCTAAACTTACCCTCTATCTCATTCCTGTCATCTGTCTCACTGTCGTGGGTCTACAGATGTGGGTGTGAAGAGAGCATGAGGAGAAAGAGCATGTTTTCCCATAACACGGTCTTCGATTCGTCTTCCTTCAAACCTGCCCACGCAGGGAAACAACGATAGCAATTAGCTGCACCTGCAAATTATGAGAGCGAAAACATGAACGATATGACTGTTTTGAGCTTTCGTATTCCAAGATGGAGGCTGTATATGGAGAGTCTACCCCAGTTAACGAAATTTTTAAGCCAACAGCAAGCACGCAAGCACGCAAGCACACACACACACACACACACAGAGAGAGAGATTCAACCCCCCCAACCCTCCAGTTGTCAAAGTTTCTAGAACTCTTCCTATCCAGACTGCCTGCAAATGAAGCTTGAATGACGGCCTTTTGGTAACCTGCACACCTAAACACACACACACACACAGACACACACACACAGAGAGAGAGACAATAATGACTGCATTCTCATCCCAGCAATGGCCCCAAATACTGCACACACACACACACACACGTACACACACACCAAACACTGAGTTTAATAATGACTGATGCATTCTGATGATGAGACAGTGTAGTCTTCCCCACTGATACATGGCTATTTAATGCTCCTGCCAGGAACCCTAGGCTGCCACTATTGCTGCTAGCTACTCATTGATCTGTTTTTGACACACACACACACACACACACACACACACACACACACACACACACACACACACACACACTCACTCACTCACAGTTTGTAGTAAGAGATGAACTAATCTTCCTATTACAAACACTCAAGACACACACACATACACACACACACACAGACCTATGAGCCATAAGCCATGCACAGACACGTTACTGCATGTACCACACATGGGACATACATGTAGGATGATTCTAAGGGCCACGGATTGACAGGAGGGTCCAGAGATCATTTTAATGTCATTATTACTGTAATACTTGGGTTAAATCAAAAATAGATCAAATTTCTCACAACGCCCCTTATCACACACATACGCACTTGCGCGCGCACACACACACACACATACAGGCACACGCACATGCACACACACACACACACACACACACACACACACACACACACACACAGATGTTAATACACTAAACACACACTCACACACATACACATGTGACATGTCCACTCGCAAACACAGGCACAGAGACACGTTAATGCACTAACCACTAGTGTGTGTGTGTGTGTTTTGAGAAAATCCTTAGCGATGAGACAAGGCTTTGGAAGACTTATATTTACATCTATGAAGAATAAAGGGGGCTTTACTGTACCAGGTTTGTGTGTGTGTGTGTGTGTGTGTGTGTGTGTGTGTGTGTGTGTGTGTGTGTGTCCTTTAATGAAATCAAGTGCCTTTGCAAATACAAGAGGCTGTATTGACAGCAGACATCCTGTAATCCCATTTAGAAGTATGTAGTATGACAAGAGATTGGTGTTTGTGTGTGTGTGTGTGTGTGTGTGTGTGTGTGTGTGTAAAGACGGTCACAGTATTTATGTTGTAGATTTCGACAGTTTAGCTATGATCTATGGAGAAGACAGTTGACAGGAGTAACATAGCCTCAATTACATTCAGACCAACATATCATACCAACAGACTGCAGCACAATATCAGCATATAGACCAAGGTGCCCAAATGCTAGCCTGGGTTTGCCTTCCTCTGTAGCTCTGTAGCCTTAGGGCATACAGGGCATTGCCCGGTGGGCCGGGCTGTCATAATTTACTCATTTTATATTGAATAAAATCATTGTTAGCCACCAAGGCCAAAAATGCCCGGGCCATCTTTTGGTCCCAGTCCGGCCCTGGCTCTGCTCAATAATCATTTCCCTCCACGATTCCGTCTGGCATTCCGGCCATTTGCACCGTTTGCAGAGAAACAATTCTATACCGCGCTAAAAAGCAAGCAGGATCGGGAGTTGTGAGAGATAAAGTCGGGTTTCTGTTGTTGTAGCGTTACCGTAGCTTAGCCTACTTTACGACCAAGCTGGTGCATAAAGTTAGTGATTGTGTGAAATCAGATTTTATAGTTTCAAACTCCTACAGTTCACACTTCCAGCTTGCAATCGGTTGTCAATGGTGAAATGCCAGACCCCTGTATGAAGCTAAAGCATAGACCAAGGGGTTGGCCAAAGCCAGGCTACCCAAATGCAGGCCACTGTAGAATGAAAAGTGATGGTTGTTGTGGTGAATCCTTTTAATTTCTAAAGTATCATGCATTTCGATATAGACTTATATCAGTTTCACATGCGTATTAAAAAATAAATTAATTAAATAAAATAATAACATTTTGCCCCACGACCCTAGGTCCAGATTTGTTTTTGGTCCTTGGTTGGAAACAGTTTGGGCATCCCTGATTTAGACTGACACAATATCACAATACAACAGAACGGCACAATAAGGCATCATAAAAACAGAAATGGTAATCAATCGCACATCCAACTGAAAATATTATTGGCTCATTCTCTTTCCTTCTATCTAACTCTTATGCTAGTATGTACCTCCACTTTCCTTCCCCTCTATCTCTCTCTCCCTCCCCCCCTCTCTCTCTCCCTTCCTTTCTTCTGCTCCTCTCCCTCCCTCTCTCATTCTCATAAATCATGAAGCATTCAGCTGACAGCTTTAGTGTTGGAAGATAATATTTACCTCTTTTCTTATCTCTTTCTCTCTCTCTATCTCTTTTTCTTTCTCTGTATTTATCTCCTGACTGTCACATCCCCGGGTTGGCAGTTCTCTCTTTCACACACTCTTACTGCCTCTCTCTCTCTCTCTCTCTCTCTCTCTCTCTCTCTCTCTTTCTCTCTGCTCCTTATCTTCATCCCTCTTGTTGTGACAAACATAATTTGTCTACTGAGTTTGATGTTTGTGTAGATGAGACTGAAGGATATCATTAAAATAAGTCTTACTGTAAAAAGGTCTCCCTGTGCCATTCATACTGTATATCTAATCCTAATAAAGCCTAATAACTATTACAATAAACAAAAACAAATGTTCTGTTTGCTTGGGGCCCTTGGGTACCTTGAAACAGCCCTGCATCTACCATGGACGATAGTCATCCATCACTATACTACTAAATGTACGGCTACTTCACTGGGCCCCAGGCAGTTGGGTTGAGCCCGTGAGGCGTGGATCTGGAGGCATGGAAGTTTTCCTCCTAAAACAAACTAGAAAACCGCTCAGAGAGAGCAGACCTCCACCTAGGCAATGTGGTCACAGACACAATATACATTCCAGATCATGTTCTGGATCACCGATCGCCACCAAAATCAGCTCTTGCTTGTCCCAATATACACACTGTCCGAAAATGTCATCCAAATCCATGCAGTGCTTTTCGAGTTATCCTGCTGACAAACAGACAAACAAACCAACAGACAGACAGACAGACCAACGCGACCAAAAACATAACCTCCTTGGCAGAGGTAATAACTACAAATAAAAGGGATTCTTTCCTTGCCCTGTTACTCTTGATTGGTCCTCGTACTGCGGCAATTGTATTGTATTAGGTTCTCTACAAATAACATTGAATTTATTTGAACTTAATGTCCAGATGTTCCTCATATGAATAACATGCCCATACTGTACTTCT
>JAODXP020009816.1:0-16509 GCA_027497455.2 Sardinella longiceps | reverse complement strand
TAATCTCTGCTGCATTTGTGATCGCTGTGAGCCGTGTCTTAGTTCCATGTTTCGTTGCCTTGCAGTTGGGGGCGTGGCATCGCGTCAGTGACTGGAGGGCACGTTCAGGGTGGTGCGCAACCCGGCGCACCTGAAGCTGGATAAGTCAGGATATTAATGCATGGACAGAGAGAGCTGCGCCAGAGCTGTGGAGCGTGGCTATAGATACAGACGGCAAGCACGGTTAACGCCCCCAAAATGCGAGGGTGGAGTCAGCGTGGGGGAAAACAGAGGCCAAATTAACATTATGGTGAATGGACAAGGTAGACAAAGTTGCTTAACAATAATAGATCGCTTGGTAAAATTGAACAAAGTCCATATTAGATGGCTTGTCTCATTATGACCTGTTTGCCTGCTTGGGATTAGACTAAAATAAATTTTCCATGATTTGATTATTCCAGTAACACTGACAGAAATGTCATGAGCTGTCTCTGCTCCTGTCAAAAGTGAAGCAACTTTCTATCACAAGTCTAATTAGCTCAGTTTAGCAAGCTAAAGTTAGCTACATTTACTGTGGTGATGAATGGAGTTGGGTAGTTAGCAAGCTAATGAAGCTAACAAGCATCAACTAAATTGTCCTCAGTATCGCATTTGGAGGGGTGTCAAGTTCAGATTTCACATCGGACAATCTGAACATCATTACTACCTTAAGGCAATGCCCTCAAAAATGTGCCAAAGTCCTTGTAGATGGTGCTCAGTGTAACTTCTAGCTTAGCATCTCATTGACTTCCTCACTGTTTGAGCCTGCTCTTTCCCCCAGAGGGGACTATTTTTCTCTAATTCCCCCACGGCGGAGCTATATTTGTGGGCGTGGTCAGACTTGCCGTCTGTATCTATACAGGTTTTTGTGAAGAGACTCTTTATTTGTTGTACTAGTCGGTGTGGACCGACAGGTACAGGTTGTTTTATTCCTTTTTTGGGACTGCTGTGCGGGTGGGCCTGGGGCTTCTGCATCTCTGACTAACCATGGTGGCAAAGTGTATCTCCCCCTCTTATTGTGCCTTTGAGTGAACTGTGGTGACTATTTATATTTCCATAGATATGTGCATTGTGTGTATTTTGTAGTTGGATTGCAGTGATTATTTATTATTACGGTGCATTTATTTATTGATCTATTGTGGGTGTGTCATATTTGCTGTGCTGTGGTTTTCATGTATGCTCTGTGTATCTTAACTTATTGGGGAAGGGTCCAGTAGCTTTCCATGTGTCATTTAGGGTAAGTCTGCCCGCCCAGTGGTGCCCTTTACATCTGTATGCCCTCTGGCAGTCCCATTGACTTGTGTTAATAAATAAATTGTTAAACTTTATTGGAAGACTTGTGTGTTGCCTGTGTTCCGGGTGGATCTGGTTTAAGATTGACTGAGGGGAATAGCCCTGGTCACGACATCTGTGCACCCTGACTGCTTCCATGTCAAACCAGAAGGCGCCGGTGTTGTCCTGCACCCTAATCCAGCCTTCATGCCTCAGGTTCTTTAAGGGAAAAACCTCAACCAAGCAATTATCTTGGACCCTTCCTGCTCTCCTCCCTCTGAGTCGGAAGGGAACATGTCACTTAATACTTTGTGCCCTGTACTTTCAGGGTTTCCACCTCCTGTAACTGTAGTCGCACACTCCACACGAGGTATTGCTGCTTCATGGTCTCTCTTGAAAGGAGTTCCTTTGTAGGATATTTGCCAGGCAGCCTGTTGGTCATCGCTTTCAACTTTTCCACGGTTTTACAACCTCAATGTGATCTCTCCTTTGTCCTTGGGAATTCAGTTTTGAGTTTGTGACATGAGACGTTTGAGCCGATTTGACTGTTTTCACTTGAGTTCAGCCCTGTTGGCATACTGAATTTCAATAAAAGTATTGACTTTGATACTTTTGTCCTGTGTCTCTGTCCAATGTCGCATGTTGTCCACCACGACGTTGGGGCATGCATATATTCCAGCCCTCTGGGCTAGCCGTCTGGCAGCCTTTCTTGAATGAAACAGACGTCGGGTTATGGATGTAACCTTGGTTCTGTGAAGAAAAAGAAAGGCTGCCAGACTCTGGACTTCGCATTCAGGATTTTATGAGGACAAAGTGTGCCACGCCCAGGTTTACATACGGTATACAGTATCGCAGCACACTCACGTGATGATGTTTTGATATAGTCTCAGACATCCCAAGTCTCCCTGAAGGTCAGGGAGACTCCCTGATATTGATAATGCCTCCCTGATGCCCGCAAATTTAATAGTATCTCCCTGAATCTAGAGCTAGCAAGCCAGAGCTAGCCTGACATAGCCCGACCATAATACTGCTGTTCATCCGTATTCATGGAGGTTCTTTAACCTGATGCGATTATACTGCGGGGGGGGGGCATTGGGATGTCTGTAGTCTACCTCTGAACTCGCGCATGCATGGATTATATTCCAGCCCTCTAGGCTAGCCGTCTGGCAGCCTGTCTTTCCTTCACAGAATGTTATGTATAACCTGATGTTTTTAAAGACTTATGTATAAACTCGTCATAAATTTATAATGATTCATGCAGTAGTTAAAGGGGAACTCAAATTTCAAACAAGAGCTCTATTGCTCAAGCTACTTGAGATAAGCCAATACTGAAGACGTAAGACATTTTGGTCCAACCATATAGAGTTTCTTGAGCAGAGAATACGCCCTGACAGTTGACCCAATGGGGCAAGTTCAAAACTGTGTTTTCAGCATCTGAATATGCACCAAAAATCCCCAAAATCTTTGCAACATCATCGGACACATTGCAACACAGAATTGTATTGTGTATGGCTACAAATGGCTGGAAAAGTGGTGCTTGTGCTTATGCAAGCAGCCAAATATTTTTTTTTTTTTTTACAAAACGGTTTTGTAAACACTGCTTAAAAACACAATTTTAACCACTTTGTTAGACATTTGTAGTGAAACACTACAGAGGTGTGTTGTAATGTGTCTGATGATGTTACATGGCTTTTGGGGTGACATATTGTGTATGTTTAGATGCTGAAAACACAGTTTTGAACTTGCTCCATTGGGTCAACTGTCAGGGCTTATTCTCTGTTCAAGTAAACCTATATGGTTGGACCAATATGTCTTGCATCTTCAGTATGCTAATCTCAAGTAGCTAGAGCAATAGCGGGTAACGCTTTAATTTACAGCCCGTGAAGTACTGGGTAAGTATTAGGTAAGAATGGTGTAACAAAAATGTATCAAGGGATAAATTACCGAGTACTTACAGCGTAAATTTGTTGGAATAACACACGTTCATGCTTTATTGTACAGCACGTGAAATACTGGGTAAGTACAAGTAAGAACAGCGTAACAAAACAGAATTTAATGTGTAATATTGCCATAATTACAAAATAAGTGTGGGGTATCCAGTAGTCATGAGCACTGTTAGAATTTGGACCCAGTTCCAAAAACAATTTGGTCTCCTCAATCCCTCATCTGTTGCCCCTATTTTGAATAATCACTTGTTCTCACCCTCATGTTCTGATCCAACATTTCGCACCTGGTCCACTAAGGCTATGTTCAGACTGCACTCAAATCTGATTTTTTTGCATATCTGATCAAATCTGATCTTTTGCATATCTGATCAACATCAGATCTCTCTATCGACCGTGTTCACATTGCTTGTCATATCGGATCTCGATGTCCGCTAATCACCTGCCATATCCACGTGGGTTACTATGGTACCCTAATGCATCATGCCCACAAATAATAAACAAAACCGCGGAGGGTAGAATGTTGTTTGTTTCTTGGTCAGATGGTTAAGTGGGGCCGTAGCACACAGCCACAAGTGACAAGGAAGTATCAGAGATGCAAGAATAGCGTTACTCATCTTTATTTCAGTGCATCACTGCAGTCCAGCACAGTTGTTAGTTGCCTTTCTGATGCGTGGTTGAAAACTTTCACTGACGTTGCTTTCCACACGCGAGGTAAACTCATATGCAGTCATATGCAACTTGCGGCAAATCCATAACGCGCACTGACACGTTGTTGTAGCAAACGACACCGTTTTTTAAAAGGAGAATTGACATTAATCTCTCACTTCCGTCCATCTACAAATCCCTTTTTGTTCTGCGATTGGATACCGAAAGCAGGAGAGAAAAACGGCCATGGTCACCATGCTGCTCTGCAGAGTGATATGAAATAAGCGTGCAAAGGAGCATGGGAATTCCCAGGCTACTCTGGACGCAGACAGAGCAGTAAAAAAGCAACGTGCATTTTAGATTAGCTGTCTCCTCAACCGTTTCGGCACAGTGTCAACAATTGTTTTGGGGATCTGGTAGGTGTGGGGCTGTGTGACGGGACAAGTATCCACGTCACAGCAGCAACATGCTGCCATCCAGAGACTACTTCTAAAACATGTGCTTGATTCTGTATATTTGTCTTTGTTGTTCACATACTCATTTAAAATTCTCAAAGTGTTCATTACTAATATACCCATGTGTTCAAAACATAATCAGTATTAACTCCCGTAGGTAAAAATGTGCGCATAAACAGCAACGCTAAGGTGGGTTAAATATTTGCTAGCAATTCAACTATCCATCTACTACACATTTAAAACTTTTTCTCCTTCAGTTAAAATGATCACACAAGTCCAGTAAATTTTATCACATTTATTTAGCTTAAAGTGTTACATGTATAGAATAGCGTTACATACTGTTCTTAACGGTGTCCATCGTCTTCTGTGTTGTGTTAAAAGATTGCGTGCCGCATTGTCTCTGTTTAAATGTCTTGTCAACTTCCGGGTTACAGGAAGTGAACTTCATTATTTTTAAAACATGCCTTTGACCTTAAATTTCATATTTGGCTTTGTCAGATGTTAATTATCATGTTAAAATAATATTCATGATTTGCAAAGCTGAATGTTGCACTATTTAATGGCTGTTAAAATAAGTCTATGCTAAACACCCCTGTTCAGATTTTATGTATTGGTTTAGCCCAATTGTGGGGGGTTGTTCAGATTGTACTTAAGCTGTCTGCTTCACTCTGTGCGAGGAAGGGGAGAGTTGATGTTGTTAAGGACGCAAGTCTAAGAGCTCTGCTTTTGTGAACGACTAGAAAATTAGTCTTGTTAAGTTTAATTGTATTTTGGCTATTTAGCCTATTTACTTTGTTCATCTAGCAATTTTTTTTTTCCAATTTATTTAATTTTTTTTTTCTTCTTTTTTTTTTGAATATTTTTTTTAAAAAATTACGCCTTCTTGGGCCCTATTTGGTTTAATAATAAAATACCCATCATCTTCGCTGCAGTTCCTCTCCCTGAGTGTCATTTTCCACCAAGCTAAAAAACACCCCCGGTAACATCTACCCTTAACATTTGGTGGCAGCTAATGAGGAAAGCCAGTGGCGTTGAGCAACACTCAGTGGAGTATGGAGGCGCAAGAAGGATCTACGGCGCCCCCTGCAGATGGAGCGACAGCAGGAGACCAGGTGGTGAGGCCAAGAGTTTCGACGGCAGCCAGAGCAGTCTCTCCATTGCCGGAGGATCGTCCAGACCGCCTGGAGAGGATTTTGAAGACCGTTTTGGATACACAGGGAGGCAGCAGGACCGGTGGGAGGCGGACGCTCAGCGGCAGGACCAACACTGGAAATCTATGGAGCATCAATTTCTCTCTACTTCAGAGGGTGGTGAGAGGAGATGAAGGTGCAGAGCCTTTGCGTCAGTCACTTACAGAATTGCAGCAGCTGAACCCATCCATCTCCCACCCCTCTTCAGCACTCCAGCAGGAGGCGCTTCTCCGTGCACCACCGCTGGATATACCAACACCCCGACCTCCTGCAGGTCAAGACCCACAAGCCGGATTACAAAGTTCTTTGAATTCTTCCAGCCTTGGTCTAGTCCCCGTCTCCAGCATGGGTGGAAAGCCCCAAAGATGGTTCCAGTGGCCAGTGGCCTCCTGAAACTTGGGTGCTGTATCTGGTGCCCTTGTTGAAAGGCAAAGCCAGGGCTGCGTATGTAGCAATGAGTGTGGAGGACAGTACAGTCTACGCTAAAGTGAAGCAGGCTATATTGGATAAGTTCGAGATCAACACTGAGACCTACCGTCGGCGCTTCCTTTCCAAGGCCATCACAGAGGGTGAGACTGCAAAAGAGCTTCAAGCAAGACTTAAATGTCTTGTCAACTTCCGGGTTACAGGAAGTGAACCTCATTATTTTTAAAACATGCCTTTGACTTTAAATTTCATATTTGGCTTTGTCAGGTGTTAATTATCATGTTAGAATAATATTCATGATTTGTAAAGCTGAATGTTGCACTATTTAATGGCTGTTAAAAGCTGGTTAAAATAAGTCTATGCTAAACACCCCTGTTCAGATTTTATGTATTGGTTTAGCCCAATTGTGGGGGGTTGTTCAGATTGTACTTAAGCTGTCTGCTTCACTCTGTGCGAGGAAGGGGAGAGTTGATGTTGTAAAGGACGTAAGTCTAAGAGCTCTGCTTTTGTGAACGACTAGAAAATTAATCTTGTTAAGTTTAATTGTATTTTGGCTATTTAGCCTATTTACTTTGTTCATCTAGCAAGTGTTTTTTTTTTTTTTTTTCAATTTATTTCTTTTTTTTTTTCTTTTTTTTCTTTTTTTGAATATGCAGTTCCTGCATATTCAAATTTTTTATTTATTTATTTTTTTTTATCTGTCATATGGCAAGAACGTGCTGCCCGCTGTAGCAAGGGAGAGGGCAATTTCCCCTCCCCTTTCCCCTTCCACTGGCTGTGAGACCAAAAAGCGTTCCTGCACGAAATGAAGGACGCTCACTACTCGCAAATGGCCCATTAGCAGAAAAATGTAATGTACATAATAGTGCACATGATATAAGCTAAAAAAAAAATGCATAGCCTAGTGTGATGTCGGCAAATTACTTTGTAGTTATGGCAATATTATTACCTCACTCACGTCCAGCTCACGTCAGATCATGCGCTACGTAACTTTCGTAAGGCACTTCCGCGCAACGATCTGATGTTGAAGCCCATCAGAGAGATTTCAAGCCATTATTCTCTAACCGGACCAATCAGGGCCGCTGGCTGCTGTAGAGGGTGTGACGTAGCGAAGAAGCAACTGTTTTGAATCCAACCAATCCAACAAACGTAACGAGCGTCATCGGTTGGTTTCGATGTGGTTGGCTGCAGTGTACGTCAATTAAATTGATGGACAAGCCATTTGCCCAGTTAGATTCAAGGATTTCTGGCTCCTGAAATAATTCGTCTATCGCTGAATATCAGATGAACGCGCGTAGCGCTACATCTGACGTGAGTGAGGTAAGCAATATTACACATTAAGTTCTGTTTTGTTACACTGTTCTTACTTGTACTTACCCAGTACTTCACGGGCTGTAAAATAAAGCATGAACGTGTGTTATTCCAGCAAACTTATGCTGTAAGTACTCAGTAATTTATCCCTTGATACGTTTTTGTTACACCATTCTTACCTAATACTTTCCCAGTACTTCGCTGGCTGTAAATTAAAGCGTTACCTAATAGAGCTCTTGTTGAAATTTGACCGGAATTCCCATTTAAAGCATTAATGAATAGTTAGTTGTGCACCATTAGTAAAGACTTGAAATCCTACTATGAGTTATGAAATGTAATGAATACTGTCCTGAATCTTGTGCCTGCGAGCAAATAGAACCCCGTTCATTTCTGTGTGATGCACATTAATTTGTGTGTGTGTGTGTGTGTGTATTGGATTTTTATGGTTTATTCAAATAGGGAGAGATACAAAAACATAGATAAGCTTAAATAGTCATCTGATGCATGCATCATAGTGGTTTAGCTAAAGAGAGATGAATTCATATTTGTGAGATGACACATCTGGGCATAATACAAAACACAAGGATTAAAGTAAAGGGTGTGTCTGTCACATAACACGCACACAAAAAGCTCTGACCCGGTCACCTGTTGCTCAACTGGCACCAAAACCATTTTTCTGTAACTCAGCAAGCCAGAGTGGATGTGCCAGGTGTCATTCTACAATTGAATTATACATGCAAATCCTTCTGCTCTCTGACACCCTTGGTTCCATTCAAAAACAGGAAAATCAGGCTCGTGGAAAGTCTTACTCAAACTCAAACGCCTTTTAAATGAATAGGTTGACCTTAAATATAACCACGTACTTTACCAACAAAAGGCTCAAAAGTGACATGCCAAGTGAGCAGAGATGTCAGATTGTAAGTAACATAGTGATTTATAGCATCTCGTGCTGTTCCCAATAGGCCACCAGGTAACATTTTTTTTTTTTTTTTTTTTTTATGACCTGTGAAACACTAGGGAGTGGGTAAGAAACGTTTTTAGCGTTAAATTATAGAGTACTTACTACATACGTATGCTGGAATAATACAAATTACATTAGCAACATCTCATTCTTACAATGCAGGCATTAATTTGAACACTGAATAGCCCACGGCGCTTCTCACACCCTGGTTAAATTTATTGCATGTATTTTTGATGAATCAATTAACACCCCTAACATTAGATATATTAGGCACCACTTTTAATTCAATTTCAGGTGTGATATTTCAATGATTTGTGATGCATGCAGTCAGCTGGTATCTAGACAGAATGTAAACTATTTTATGTCATTTGTGTAATTTCAGCATACTGTATATATGCAGTAAGTAGGCTACTCTATAATTTATCACTAAATATTTTTTCTTACACTGTTCTTACCACTCCATACCTGGTACTTCACAGGTTGTTATACCAGCCATCATTATGAGCCATTTGCAAATTGCAAGAATACACTTCTTCAGCCTGCAGTCCATTTCATACCAGATTTAGAGCCTGTAATTGGTCAGCTGGACTGGTGTGAAACATGACTATTATACATTCAACCAATAAATTTACAAATAATGGTAAACCACTTTTTGGATGGCAAACAATAAGTTGCTGTCGGCTGGGCTCCAAGAGATGTTTCCCCATTTGATCTGTAAGCTATGGTTTCTGCTACAAAACTAGACATATTAACACACTGCCTTATATTAGTGTGCTTCTTATGTAATTCTTATATAATACGTTTGATTTCTGGATGTTTTACAGTTTGGGTGGTTTTCATGTAATATAAAATTTCCTTGGTTAATAGAAAATAGTAGCATACCTTATTCATCTCACAGGAAATTTAAAGGTCTGAAAAGATCTGGTCTCTTATTCTCTGTTGTCTTAACCTGTTAAATCACTTTTATTTACACCATTTCTTTTTATTTCAGTGGCTTTTTCTGGGCTCCATCAGTTAGGCCTATATTTTAATGATGCATTAGTGTGTCAAAAGGGAGGAGACTAAAAGCAGGAGCTTTGAGACGGAAATGAAACTATTCCACCTAGACACACATCAGCGGTAACACATCACAACTCAACTGCCTGAAAACATGGATCGTAAGTACAACTTTTTCTTATAAAAATATAAAAATGGGGCGAAGAAGTACTATGAAATGCTATTAAGTGTAATTTGTAAACTTTTTCATAACACTCAGCACACTTCATGATTGACTCTGCACTGTAAAAACCAACAAACAAAACACATGCTTATTTTTACCATTACTCAGTAGATTGGCACCTGAGGCTTTCAAACCTGGATCGGGCCCCTTCCTTCAATTCACACTTAAATTTCCATGGAGTTTCATTTCATTTTATTAAAGCTTAAATGAATCAACTTGAAATGTCATCTTATTTCAGCTTGAACTAGTTATGAGAACTCATGTCAACATTATTGAAAATACATATGGGTAAACAACAGCAATGCTTAAAAGTATAAAATAGGCACAGGGTGTTTACATAGATACACAGGTCTACAAAGATACCTTATAAAGCTTGGTGTTGTTCAAGATGTAAAAAAGAAAAAAAAAGAATAATTCTGATAATTACAAAACTAAAATGTGGAGCAATGCACAATAGTCTACAGTGTCAAAAACCATCTGTGTAGAGTTGCAGTTTTGTATGACAATATTTTGTTTATGCCAAGTCTTTCTGACAATAGGCTACAGATTAGGGAATAACCATGGTGAACTTAGTTAAGTAGTTTAAATACCATGAAAGTTGTGGTCCTCGATGTATACACATAGATATCTGTAAAGTATCAAAGATGTTGTGTAAATCATGTCAATTAATAGATTCCAATCACACGTGGATTGGAGAAATGGGCTGTTGTAAGAACAATTTCATAAAATGTCAATGCATCAATTATCATGGGATCAGATGATTTCCACCGGTGTCTCATGGCGACATCAGAAAGACGGTCACAACAATGTCCGGCGCCGTAGAGATGACCATTAACCTGTACAATCTGACCTCAGCAAACTCCCGTCTGGTCAACAGTGTCACCTTCCTGTTTCAACTGAACACACCAGATATAAAATGAAATTATTTTTCCTAGTTCTCACTGCATGTAGCAGAAACCAAAATAAACCGTCACAAAATCTCTAGCACTACATTACTTCACATTATTCATCTCATTTGGAATAGGCCATTAAATAGCAGATTGGGATGTTTCATTTGAAGGCAACAAGTAGACTAGATGAGTAGGCCTACCTGTCAAGGTGACAGCACAGCTCAATGGACAGAAGTCAAGTCATGTGTCTCCATGGGTCAGGAAGAGGACATTTTCCTATGAAAGAAAAAGTTACAAATGTTAAATCAACCTGTTTCTCAAAATGCAGTAATATGACTATTTGAACAAACAGCAGTGTGTCAGGACAAGCTGTTTATCATGCAATTGTTTTATTGCCACGTTTGTCTTACACTTGATATTACCCTTAATCCTGATTAACGTTAATTACAAAAACTACAAACAACGGAGCTCTCTCGGAGGCTCTCATCCGAGAAAAATGGACCTGCAAGTTAGATTCTCAGTGATGAAAGGAGATTGCTCAGTGGACAAGTTACCAAGTCAGCGTTATAGCCTACTCATACAAAACCATTTCTTATCTTCTGAGTAGACACATAACATTACCCAAACTAACGTTACTTCCCTTCCAGCTTGTTGTAAGATAAATGCATGATTTAATAACAATAAAGAAGTAGCCTACAGCAACTCTTTCTCGCTAAGCCAAGAGCCCCAGCTAAGCGATGTCATCTCTTTGCAGCTCTTAACGTTAGTTCATTTGGCCGACTAATATGATTGTGTTTACAACGAACGAACTGAATCCCGTGTATTAATGTTAACGTTAGCACCGGAGTGATACAAGTTCAATGTTATCTCGCTGTCGACGATGATTTTGGGATCATTTTGGTTCATAATCAAAACAAACAACGTACAACGTTAGTTTGGCTAACGCTAACGTTAGCTTTATTGCTACGTTATCCCACGGGTAACCCAGAGCCATAGAGAGAGTTTAGGCCCGAAAACGATGTTAATGCCAAGTAAATCAACAATGTTTACACCACTTCACTCTTCATAAACGCTGATCTATATTATGGGCCTGGGGAAATAATAAGCTAATGACAGGACCAGGATATCGATACTAACGTCATGCTAACGTCACCCCTGTTTCAAGGCTGCTAACGTTAGCTAGCGATACTAACTTACGCTACTTTGAAAAGGACGAATAATGTCACTTACCGTATAAAATGTTGTGAAGCATTCTTGGATGGTGGTTAACAGCAGAGCAAGACAAGTTGGATATATAAATATACTGAAATTGTAAGATACGATGATGAAAGGACACAGTCAGGAAAAAAAGTTCAGCGAAGATGACGCTGTGCAACGCCAAGGGCAGTTCAGAACGACTCTCTGTTGACCCCAGACACCTGTCAATCATCTGAACCACGCCCCCCTAATTACCTAAAAATCACACTAATCTGTGCGTCGAAGTAATGGATTTAAAAAAATTCACCCCCCTCACAGTTGTCAAGGGCTAAAAATGGATCGACAAGCAAAAAATCGTGTTTTGAACCAGGCTGTAAATACCTTTTTTTAACCTGTGAAAATGGCCTTTTTAACATGGGGGTCTATGGAGATTGACTCGCTTTTGCAGCCAGCCCCCAGCGGACGACTGTGGTATTGCAATTTTAGAACGTTCAGTTTTGGCTTCATTGTCGGGCTTGGAATGTTGCCGCCTGGATGTAACAAAAATCTAGCCTAGAACTCTAGACGCACTCTAGCGGTAGCAAATTAAATTTACTCAGCGAGTGATTCTAGGAACAAGCCAAAGCTCAGACCTCTGTTTTTTTATTGGCAACCAGCATGTTTACGAAAACATACATAGCCTACAGAGAAAGTAGTAGCATTTTTTTCAGCCATTACAATGTAGCCTATATTTTAGCCATAATGGGACACGGCTTCACAAGAAAAAAAAAACAAACAAAACAAAAAACAAATAAGAAACTAAAGCACAAGACACCTAATTGACTTTCTGAATAGCATAAAAAGTGCATCTTAAATTATTGTCCATTGGTTAATATTGTAGGTTTATCTGGTACCATCAAAAGAACTATATACAGGGAGGAATGGCAATAGCTGAGAAAACAAAAAGAAAAGAGAGAGAAAAGAAAAGATATCACTTCATATAAAGTCTGTTCTTCAGGAACCTATAGGGAAAACCCATTTAGCCCATAAGCTATCAAATTTGTCTAGATGCAGCCTGAGTGAGTATGTCAGTCTCTCCATTTTGTATATATATCATAGATTATGTCTATCCAGGGTGCGATTTGTGAAAACAGAGGGGGGGATGTTTCTGAAACGGTATTGCGTTGGTGACGTGATTACTACACCCCCCCCCCCCCCCCCCCCCCGCCAATAAAAATATTCTGCTTATCCATTCATTAAAACAATCATGCCATTAGTAGGCCTATATTCTACAGCGCAGTGTCTACCAGATGCCTCTGACGAAGGCTACCGCAGTTCATGTGACTACTGCTGCTGCGTGTGGAGCGCAATCCTGACAAATGACATTTTTCACAAAACTTAGAAACTCTCTCGTTCAGACCCTCCTGCTGCTTGCGGTGTGTTAAATATTTCAATAAAATGCTAAAGATTACATTGTGTAATGTAGCCGATAATAGCCAAATTACTTTGATAGCTCAGAGATATGTTGACCCAACCCAAGACATTCGTTGGATCCGACGGTACGTGCGGAAGTGCGCTGGAAACGTTAACCTATTTTTTTTTTTTTTTTGCAACTGTGAGGAAAGCCAGGGCATTGAGCATAAAAAAATAGCCAATGCAAATAGGACCAATTAGGCCTTCCTACTTAATGTATTGTTTGAGCATTTTGCCTAGATTATGCCATTTATTGGTCATTTTCTACAACTGGCTGATTTACCTAAAAAGTGTTCTCATCCCCGCGATTTGGATATTTTGCCTGATACGTTGACATTACACACATTTAATTTCAAACTTAAATTGTGCCTTTGCCAAACAGTTTGTTTTCCTTTGCACAAAGTTGTTCAAACAATGTGATAACATTATGAAGTTTCCTTTCGTTTTCCTTCTCGTCTATAGCTTTAGTCTTTCCAGTGAGAAAAAAACACCTGCGTTTATAGGATAAAGTTCGAGGCAAAGTGAGCCAGGAGTTGTCACGCACACAATTCAGGACACAGGACGCAATTTTTTTAATTTTATAATTCGTGGCACACTAGATGTTTGTTGGTCGCATTGCTTGCATACTGTCACGAGATATCTCCCCACCGGAGATAAAATTATTCAAGCAGAGGCAGGGATACCAAAACCAGAGGTTAGGAAATCCGACCCATCCCCCCCACCAAATCGCACCCTGTGTCTATCCAATCGTCTGTTGAAGGGGCATGGGGTTTTAGCCATTTACGGGTTATGGCTTTTTTTACATGCAGCTAGTAAGACTGACATGAGTTTTTTATCATTTGAGTGCAACTCTTGTGAGAAGTTGCATAGATAAAGATGGTCAAAACTATAAGGAATAGTAATTCTCAAAGCCTCCTGTTGTATAATCTGATGTACATCCTTCCAATAATTACTCAAAACTGGGCAAGACCAGAATATATGATGAGGATTTGCCTCTCTGGTCTGGCATGAACGCCAACACTCGGTGTTGATGCTTTTGTTTGGGAGTAATAAAGAAACGGACCAGGTTTTTCCAACAGAATTCCCTCCAAGCAAGGGAACTTGTAGTCTTCCATTGCATTTGACAGAGTACCATTCATCTTCTGATAGACTATTACCAGCTTCCCCATCCCATTTCTCCTTAATATAAAATTACCCGTTTGATTTTTTTTTCGCAAAGTACTTATGAATTTTAGATATTATTTTAGAGTTGCATTCAGAGTTGTATGCAGATATGAGTATTTGTAACATTCCATCCTCTAAATCAACCCCCTTCCTCAATATTTCAAGATGATGCCGCATTTGGAGAAATCTGTAAAAATCCCTTTGTTCTAAATTATATTGTTCCACCATCATGTTTTCAACACCCCTTTGCGAAACAGAGTGCAGTAGGCAGTGATGCCATTTCTTGCCCATATCCCAAATCTTTTATCATTTCGATTTGGAAGGAAGTCACTATCAAAAGAGACCCATCCCAGCAAACTGTTGTTTGTATACTGCACTTCTTCTGAGTGAGATTCCATACATTTAAAGATAGGTTAATAAAAGGGTTCATTCTGTCTTTGAGGTGTCTGGAGAGTTTGAGAAGTGCCTGCAAGTTCTTTCCAACTGGCAGAATAACCAGAGTTACACCAGCAAATAATAGGTCGTATCTGAGCTGCATAATAATACTCAACTAAACATGGAAGCCCCATTGCCCCAAATTCCTTCTGGAGCTGCAAGGTCTTTATCCTAGGCTTCCTACCATTCCATATCTGGATATGAGCTTGTCCCACTCAACAAAATATGATTTTGCAACCTCCACTGGCAAAGTTTGAAAAAGATACAATAACCTTGGTAGGATATTCATCTTGACTGACTCAACCCTTGAGCTCAAAGACAAAAAAGGAATGACTTCCCATCTCTGCTTTTATTCTTGAGTTCAAGGGTCCAAAGTTTACCTTAAACAAGGTTATTAAGTCTTTAGGTAAGTACACACCCAGATATTTAATTGATTCACTATCCCACTTCAACTGATACTGTTGAACAATATCTTTGGTGGGTTCATAGTTAAAAGCAAGGATCAGAGTTTTTGATATGTTGAGTTTGTAGCCAGCCATTGGACCATAATCCTCTATGCAACGCATCAATCTAGGTTAAGATTTTGAAGGCTGTTCCATGTATACTAAAACATCATCAGCAAAGAGTGCCAACTTTTGTTCACCACCAATAGAAATTCCCACAATATTAGGATCCTGCCTGATCCACTGACTTAGGGGCTCAATAAATATGGCAAACAAGAGAGGAGAGACAGCACATCCCTACCTACACCCTCGCTGCAGGGAGAAGGAGGCAGTGAGATCTCCATTCACCTTGATTCTTGCTAATGGTTTCTCATATGTTTTGATTACTTTTATGAATTGCTCATGAAACCCAAAAGCATAAAGTGCTTTATACAGGAATTTCCAACGAACTGTATCAAATGCTTTCTGAGCGTCTTGGCTAAACGGGGCTGCGTCTTAGCTGTTTACGCTCTTAGTTTTATTCAGACATTGTGGTGTTTAGCTAATCTCAACGTTATATCTGGACAGGGAGTTACTGGGCGGGATTAGCGTTTAAATCGTTTGTTAGTTGCTAGTCGCGCTGATTAGTTTTAGCAGTTTTACCCAGGGGTCTATCACTCGTCTCCAGACTATACATTCATATGTTTCAGGCTAACAATGCCTGACCTCCAGACTATACATTCATGTGTCAGGCTGACAAAAATCCACATTCCACTAAAATAATTTTCCAGGATTCTGATTGGATTTGATCTGAACATGTCACTCAACACAAGCCTACCAACCAATCACACCAACTCAAACTGTTTTAAGACCAACCCACCCGGTTATTGTATGCACATCATAAATACGGTGATTGTGCTGCAGTTTTCTGTCAAAATACTGTTAATTGCATGACAGTTGCATACGAAAGCACTGATGAGCAATTCTGGCACGTTATCCTCGGTATCTACTCATTAAACGCTTATCACGTTGTGAAGAACAGACGTTTGTCTTGTCTTCAGCATACGGTATTTACATTGTGATCAGAGTGGTAGAAAACTCCCTCTCAACTCGAGATAAATACAGGAGCAAGCCATGCAACAACGGTAAGTCTAGAGGGATAAAATACAACGCAAAACAGGCAAAGTGAACCTGGACCTTCACAACAGGCAGATTAAGCTAACCGTACCGCTGTTTTTTAGCGAACCACACTCAGACCACCTCCGGAGGTGGTCTGAGTATGGTTCGATTCAGGGGTGTTTTTTAGGGGGGTCTGAGTACGGTTTTGTGTTCACACCTGGTAGTAAACATGCTGAGTCATCATTTGAGTTCGTTTAGAGGGCTGAAACGGACCAAGTGTGAAAACACCCTAAGTCACTAGCAGAATGTGCACAGACTGAAAAGTGCATAACCAAGCCATTTCATTGACATAAAGGAGAAATTTGGTGTCATTAGGTAGGGTGACCG
>JAODXP020009815.1:2500-5000 GCA_027497455.2 Sardinella longiceps | reverse complement strand
ACACACACACACACACACACACACACATACACACATAGCGACGGCAAGCTGTGCTAAGCATTGGTTAGCAGTGTGTGTCTGTGCTAGAAGTGTGCGTTAGGTGTGTGCATCTGTGCTTTAAGCGTCGGTTAGCGGTGTGTGTCTGTGCTAGAAGCGTAGGTTAGCGGTGTGCATCTGTACTAGAAGCGTAGGTTAGCGGTGTGTGGCGGTGCTAGAAGCGTAGGTTAGCGGTGTGAAGGTTTAAGTTAGCGTGGGTGAACAGTGTGAAGCTATGCTACAAGTTAGCATTGTGAAGCTAGGCTATAAGTTAATATAAGTAAACACTGTGAAGCTATGCTAAAAGTTAACATAGGTAAGCATTGTAAAGCTATGCTAAAAGTTAACACAGGTTAGCATTGTGAAGCTATGCTAAAAGTTAACACAGGTAAGCATTGTGAAGCTATGCTAAAAGTTAACACAGGTAAGCATTGTGAAGCTATGCTAAAAGTTAACACAGGTAAGCATTGTGAAGCTAGGCTAAAAGTTAACACAGGTAAGCATTGTGAAGCTAGGCTAAAAGTTAACACAGGTTAGCATTGTGAAGCTAGGCTAAAAGTTAACACAGGTTAGCATTGTGAAGCTAGGCTATAAGTTAACACAGGTTAGCATTGTGAAGCTATGCTAAAAGTTAACACAGGTTAGCATTGTGAAGCTATGCTAAAAGTTAACACAGGTAAGCATTGTGAAGCTATGCTAAAAGTTAACACAGGTTAGCATTGTGAAGCTAGGCTAAAAGTTAACACAGGTTAGCATTGTGAAGCTAGGCTAAAAGTTAACACAGGTTAGCATTGTGAAGCTAGGCTATAAGTTAACACAGGTTAGCATTGTGAAGCTAGGCTAAAAGCATTGTGACTTTTGTTGAGGTGCTTTGGGTAATGCAAATGTCGGGCCACTGTCGTGCCAAGCTAGGAGGTTGCTAGGGAAGTTAGCAACAATGTCGCTGGGAAAGGATCTCCTGGCGTATTGATCTGGCCTGACATTGCCAGACCATAATACTGCTGTTCATCCGTATTCATGGTCTGGAGGTTCTTTAACCTGACGCGGTTATATTGCGGGGGGAGGGCATTCACTTCTGGTTTGAAACGATTGGACAGCTTGTCTAATCAGTTTTGCTTATTGGCCGGTAGACTCTCTACCGATGTAAACACGATCTGGCTGGTTAGCTTTGTGGTGTGAAGGTTTAAGGGGGTTTCACACTGAACACGCTTTTCCGCTTGTAAAACGCGAGTATTCTGAAAAGTGAGTGACAAAAACATGCGAGGTCGAAAATGATAAATGTACGTCTTGTTGCTATGACAGCTAGATTTGGCTAAACCGCTAACTCCCTGACTTAGCTATGACTGGCAGCTAGGCAACAGGCCCATGGTTGAAGAAAACGCGACCTCAAAAGTTAAACTATTTTCAACTTTGAGCGCTTGCGTTTTTTAGTCGCTTGCGTTTTTACTTGCGCTTTTTTTACGCGAGGCGCGTAGCAACGGTCAAGTCGCATCGTTCCATAGGGAAACAATTGAAATCGAGCGCCTGGAGGTGAAAAAAGCGTGTTCAGTGTGAAAGGGCTCTAAGGTAGCGTGGGTGAGCAGTGTTGAATAAACTGTGTTATTGAATTCACTCCAAGTGTGTCTGCAGAACGTCACACACACATACGCTACACACGCACACACACACATGCAGACACACACTGGCGTATTGAATTCACTCCAAGTGTGTCTGCAGAACGTCACACACACATACGCTACACACGCACACACACACATGCACTCACAGGAACTGCTCCAAGTCAGTCAGCTAGAACAGCAGTTAGAATAGAGTTAGTAGAATATAGAACATAGAATATAGAATATAGAATCTAGAACAGCAGTTAGAATAGAGTTAGTAGAATATAGAACATAGAATCTAGAACAGCAGTTAGAATAGAGTTAGTAGAATATAGAACATAGAATATAGAATATAGAATCTAGAACAGCAGTTAGAATAGAGTTAGTAGAATATAGAACAGCAGTTAGAATAGAATAGAGTTAGTAGAATATAGAACATAGAATCTAGAACAGCAGTTAGAATAGAGTTAGCAGAATCTAGAACCTAGAACAGCAGTTAGAATAAAGTTAGCAATCAGCAGAAAGTGGGCATATCCAATCTGCAGTCTAAGTGCAGCTTAAATGTCTGGCTTTAAATTCATTCATTTCGCTCTCTTCCTCTATTCCCCCTCTCTTGCCATCCTTCTCTCTCTCTCTCTCTCTCTCTCTCTCTCTCTCTCTCTCTCTCTCTCTCTCCCCATCCATCCCTCTCCCCTGCAGTGTTGGTGTTGGTGTTGGGCTGCATTACTGGCCCTTCCGTATGACTCCCTACCTGCTCAGACTGGAGAACTCCCAGCACACACACACTCACACACACACACAGCACACACACTCACACACACACACTCACTCACACTCTCACACGCACACACACACACACACACACA
>JAODXP020009813.1:0-5000 GCA_027497455.2 Sardinella longiceps | reverse complement strand
TAATGGTTAAGGACCTTTGCTAGTGAGCTAATCTGGAAGATGGATGTTATGTGTATGGATTTAGAATTATTAAAGGTGTATTGTGTAAGAATTGAAGTTTGAAATATGAAAAAATAAACAAAATGCAACAGGAGAATGTGAAGAAACAAATGCAGTCATCACACAAAAAATACGACCATGTACTCAGCTGCTGAGATATCAACCCAAATTAGCATGCTAAAAATTAGCCCCGGCCCTGATGCCTATTTATTTGTATTGTAATACCAATTTTGCCACTAGTAATCGCTAGCGACTAACAGGCCTGTCACAGCTCGCAAACCTCCGATTGTTGACGAAGAAATAGCCTGTGGTTTAGTAGCACTTGGCTTGTAGTTGAAATTAATCTGTCAGAGTCCATTTATGCCCTGTTAATGTACATGTTTATGGCTATTACACATTTTCTGGAGTAGCTGTCAATTCTAGGGAAGATACAAAGTCCCACGTTTCCATCAGAATGGGAAGTAGAGCGTACAAGGATAGGGGCTGTACTGGATTAGCTGAAACTAACGTCAACCCCACCACCACCACAAGTTATGGGAGCCAGGAACACACTCATTGAAAAGTGAAGATAACAACCGATTAAACTGGAATTAAACCATCGACATAGTTTGAAAACCATTCATGGCAGCTGGAGGAGCAAGTAGGCTAAAGGAAGATTGATGGTGGAACTGCAATGTTTCGTCTGGACAGGTAAAAAGACTAACATTAGGCTACCACTGCCCATGTCAAAAGTTATGTTAGATAGATAGCAGAGCCCGTAACGTTACAACTATACGTCCTATGGTTAAATGTAGCGGTATGCCAAGCTGATGTTTGCTAACACAGGGGCTTGTGTTAACGAAATTGATCTGTAAACGTAAAGTAGACCCTGTCAAAAGCAATCAAGCTGTTAGTAGCCCGAGCCAAATGTATTGTCAGTGGGTGCAGTGGTGGCCAACTAGCTAACGTTAATGTTAGTTGGCTCATATCAATATGATCTAAAATATCGACCAAGTCTGGTAACATTAATTTGCACACCTAAATAATAGTGGACATTCAATTGATTTAATCGAGGTGTAGGTAAGGAATATTTCGATCACAAATTCGTTAGTAAAGGAAAACACATGTGCATCGCTCATAGTTCTTGGAATGGTGTGTATGAAGCGGGCAGGGTGCTTACTGCTAACCTGCATGTCCCGAGTCAAACGATAACTCTTATCACGCACTAACGTTAGGCTCTTCCAAAGGAGAAGCCTTCGTTTCGGTGTTGCCGATGCATTGTCCCGTCAATATGTTGAACTTCGTTAACGTTAGTCTGTGTTACAGCCGCGCTTTTCGCTAAAGGCGATTATTTTCATGGGCTCTTGCAGAAATCAAGCTTCTTGATATAGTTGCATGTTACCCATCTTTGTAAATTATGGTGGAAGCTTTTAATTTTTGGATAGGGTAGAAAAAATACTTTGTGAAGAGCCTCAAACTCTACAGGCTATGGCTCTGGTTTATGCTGAACACCACCCCCTTGAGTGTGGAGTATGGTATATGATTTTTTGACAGGAATTCCACATAGCACCTTTAAATATTATGAAAAATACAAAAATAAATGTTTTCTTTTGACTTTGTGAGCACATGGTTCAAATCACAGCTACCATCATAATGCCTTAAGCAACCCTAAGTTGCTCTAGAGAAGACTGGCCCTAAAGAAGGCTATGTGATGCTGTAGCTGACAAAAGGCATCTGCTAATTGCATACATGTAATGTATAAAGTATGTAAAAAAAGAGAAAGAAATCCAGTGTTGTGTGAGTGCATCTGTGTCTGTGTCATCATTCAGATCCCAAGGTGAACATCCCAGACCCTCGTACGAAGCGAAGCTAGAAAAGCATTGCACCTGACACTTTGCCTCTCATTTACTGTCAATGAGCCCCCATCCCCCCTTCCCTCTTTTGCAGATCTCTCTCTCTCTCTCTCTCTCTCTCTCTCTCTCTCTCTCTCTCTCTCTCTCTCTCTCTCCCTGAATCCTATGGCTTTCTTGTCTCATTATTTGCTTGTATTGTCAGCTGCTTGTCTGAAGTGAGGCTCTGAAAGCTTCAGATCTTACCCTAGTTAGCAGGATCATGAACTCAGCTGAACTCTGAATACACATTTCCCAGAGCCCAGGAGAGCCGATGTTTGAAATAATGTTCTCAATAGCCTGGAAAAAAACTGAAATGAATATGACAGATATGTATTACGAGACAACATCAGAAACAGCTTGATGTTTAATTATGACTGTTAGTCAGTCAGTTGTTTATGAAAGTACAATATTGTGCAGAAGCCATACTCTAATGCAGGGGTCGGGAACCTTTTTGGCTGAGAGAGCCATGAATGGCACATATTTTACAATTAATTTCCATGAGAGCCATACAATATACAGGCATGTCTTTTATTCATTAATTTATCTTATCTTCATTCGAAAAGTAATCAAAAAGTACACAAGAAGAGTGTTTTGGCATACTCCTCATCTGTGAATGGCTTTCCATTTCTCACAATTGCTATTCAAGTGCTATTCAAGACTGAAATAGATAGATGAATGGATTGAAATAGGCCTACATGAGAAAGTTTTATTTTTAAAGTTATCATTCTTTTTATTAAAGATTTGTCTGCGAGCCAGACCCAACCATCAAAAGAGCCACATCTGGCTCCCGAGCCATAGGTTCCCTACCCCTGCTCTAATGTCTCTGCTTAGGATGTTACTCATGGGACAATAGATCAGCCTGGCCATTGCCGTTCTACTCTACAGTATATAATTCCGCTGGATTATCATCTCCCTTTAGTACTCCGTCTGGGATTTTCGGCCATTTGGAAGAATCTCATCCTGGCCAATCAGCAAACTTTGAGAATGTGTTGTGAGAAAACTATTGGCTATCGGTCACAGGCTGATCCAATATTTTTGAACAGCAATTAATATTCAATAGTTTCTCAATAGCTGAGATCCCAGACCCTCATAAAAAGCGAAGCTAGATTTAGAAAGGCATTGCACCTGCCACTTTGCCTCTCATTTACTGTCAATGAGCCCCCATCCCCTTCCCTCTTTTGCGGATGTCCCTCTATCTCTGGGGATCTCTCTCTCTCTCTCTCTCTCTCTCTCTCTCTCTCTCTCTCTCTACCCCACAGAGGTTAATGTTCCTCTCATGAGGGTTTGATATCATCTCCATTACATGTTCTCTCCTCTGAGGTACTGTCGGTCTGTCTTCCTGTTGCAAGGCTGTCAGTATCACATGACTCAGGGCTACGCATATGGAAATGTCTCCCTATAGCATCCGTACAGGATCTTTTTTTGTCCCTAAAATATAAAATAAAAAAGTATTTATTCATGGCACATGGCACATTTACGTTGTCCTAAAAGCACTGATGGACATATTCGCTAGCATCTTTTTCATGAGCATGACTCAATAGAGATGAAAGATCTTAATCTTGAAATTGCAGTCTTCCAAAGCTGTTGATTAATTTGTGCAATCCTAACGGCCGATTCACACACAAACCTGTGCGTGAGCGGCGCGTAAGCGGTGCGGGCGCGGTTTTGGGGTGATTTCATTTAGAATACATGTTAACAGGTTAGGTCATTCAGACTGCACGCGTGTTCTGCGCGGCTCCTGTCCGGTTTCTGAGCGGTGAACCGCGCAGCTCCCGCGCTGCTTTTTTGAAATAGAAACAAGTTCTATTTTTCCAAGCGTTTTCAGCGCGGTAAGCGGGACTTGCGCGGTGTCTATAGATTTTGAATGCAGAGCTCGGGCAGCCGCTTCGCGCAGAACACCACAGAAACAATTTCTTGTGTGAATGCCCAAGTCCACAGGCACCGCTCACGGACCGCTTACGGACCGCCCCGCTCCCGCACCGCGAACGCGCAGTTTGTGTGTGATTCGGGCCTAAGGGTGCAGGTTTAATTAAAAGGGGGAATTTGTATCTCATGAATACAACAAATTTGACAAATCCAGCCTATAATTTTATTCACCTTTGCTAAATAAGAAATTATTCTATTTTGGGAAAGTTCCACAGGCCAGATTAAATAGCCCAACGGGCCACATGTGGTCCCCGGGCCTTAGTTTGCCCACCTGTGATGTAGACCAATCCCAGGGAGGTAACAGATGAAAGATATTAATATTGAAATTACAGCTTTTCAAAGGTATTGACTAATTTCTGTAATCCTAACCGACTTTATAACTCTGTGTGTGTGTGTGTGTGTGTGTGTGTGTGTGTGCATGCCTATGTGTGTGTGTGTATGCATGCGTGTGTGTGTGTGCGAATGTGTGTGTGTGTGTGTGTGTGTGTGTGTGTGTGTGTGTGTGTGTGTGTGTGTATGCGTGCGTGTATGTGTGTGTGTGTGTGTGTGTATGCGTGCGTGTATGTGTGTCCGAGTGTGTGTGTGTGTGCGTGCACGTACATCTGTGTGTTTGGTCTCTGAGGCATAGCTGGCCCTAGGTGAAGCCCAAACACTCCTGCTTGGGTGACATGGAGGCCCAGTGGGCAGAGCCATGGACTGGCACACACAGGCCCAATGCAGAGAGAGAGAGAGAGAGAGAGAGAGAGAGAGAGAGAGAGAGAGAGAGAGAGAGAGAGAGAGAGAGAGAGAGACTGGCACACACAGGCCCAATGCTGGGCCAAGACTAGGGAAGGGAGGGGTTAGAGAGAGAGAGAGGAGGAGAGAGAGAGAGAGAGAGGGAGAGAGAGAGAGAGAGAGAGAGAGGACGAGTGTAAGATGGGGAGAGAGAGAGGGAGGGAGAACGAGAGAGAGAAAGAAAGAGAGAGAGAGGATGGGTGTGAGATGGGGAGAGAGAGAGAGAGAGAGAGAGAGAGAGAGAGATGGGAGTGAGATGGGGAGAGAGAGAGGGAGGGAGATAGAGAGAGAGAGAAAGAAAGAAAGAGAGAGAGAGAGAGAGGATGGGTGTGAGATCCTCTCACACCCAGGGGTGGAGGTGTGGGGGGGTGTTCAACAGAGACACCATCA
>JAODXP020009812.1:0-5000 GCA_027497455.2 Sardinella longiceps | reverse complement strand
ATGCTGTTATAATGCATCCTTTCACATGACATTTAACAGTTATACTGTTATCCAATCAACACCTCCACCGTTTAACTTCAAAAAACAGAAAATACTGTTTATCTATCAGTCTGTGCAGCAATAAAACAGTGCAACAGTGTATAAGAACAGTGCAGCTGTTTCAGAATAATTTCAACCGTTAAGTGTCTGATGCATGTCAACTAGTCCTACCGACACATTTACCAGAGAGGGGAGATCCTTCTTTTTACCAATGGACACGACAACCGAGAGGACGAGAACTAACATTGATTTTTCCAATGGATTTCTCAAAGAGAAGTAGATTCTAGCCTTCGAGGATGGAATACCTTACCTCACTCACGTCAGATGTAGCGCTACGCGCGTTCATCTGATATTCAGCGATAGACAAATTATTTCAGGAGCCAGAAATCCTTGAATCTAACTGGGCAAACGGCTTGTCCATCAATTTAATTGACGTACACTGCAGCCAACCACATCGAAACCAACCGAAGACGCTCGTTACGTTTGTTGGATTGGTTGGATTCAAAACAGTTGCTTCTTCGCTACGTCACACCCTCTACAGCAGCCAGCGGCCCTGATTGGTCCAGTTAGAGAATAATGGCTTGAAATCTCTCTGATGGGCTTCAACATCAGATCGTTGCGTCGGAAGTGCCTTACTAAAGTTACGTAGCGCATGATCTGACGTGAGTGAGGTAATGGAATACCAACCAAGTGCAACAAGGTAATGCAGCCTAAGCTATTGTCAGCTAGTTTGTTAGCTCGTTGCTAACGTCTGAAATAGTTAATGTAAATATGTACCTCAAGATAAAACTTCTGTAATGTTAATCGCCAATTACAACTCCAAACAATTTATTTTAAATTGGTTAGCCTAGTTCTATAGCTTAGAGTTACTGTACCTTGTCACAATGCCTGATGGTAACATTAGCGATTTTGTTCTATGCTAGCTGTGCAGATGAAGCCTCCTCCATGACCGGCCAGGACCAGGAGTTTTTCTATGAAGAAGATGCCACACTAAAGACTTTTATTTTTGGGCACACTCAAGCAGCACAGGATGTTTTTTCTCGATAACTGAACTGAATGGAATTTATTTTTCAATTTCGAGGACTTTATTTCAGCCAACAGAAGCATGGAGTTGTATGCAGCTATCTAACAGCACTGTTTCACTGTACTCCCAGCACTAGCATGCTAATGAAGGTTGGTCCGTGCCTCATACCCAGTGATTAATGATTGTAGCAGCTGTTTCTAAATAAATATCAACAATATATTAGATGTGCGTTGTCTTTGCTGTTATTTCTGATATGTATTTTGCTGTTCTCAACGTTTGAAATTGTTAAACACTCTTGGTAAAAACTGTTGGTCACGTTGCTAGTGGATGGATGCTAAATGGAACGAAAAGGTAGGCTAACGGAGACGTTGGAACTTTTAAAGGAACTTTTAGTTCTTTCATAATACAGTAAAATGATATTATACCGTAAAACAACAGTATATAAGCAGTATATAAGCAGTAAGAGAGAGGAATACTACTGCAAAACAACAGTAAACAAACAGTAAAACTATGATTATCTACAGCAGTACTGTGTTAATGTAGGGCAGCATTCTACTGTTGAAATACTAACGGTACAGAGGACGGTAAAGTAACGGCATTCACCTGGCGTCTCAGCTGCCAGCATTTGACTGTAATTTAACACGATAATTTCTTAGAGTGTAGGGATAAGCAAACGTCGGGTGGCCGCCCGCCGTGGAGAAAGCTGCCGCTTTTAAACAGAGTAGCCTAAATCAACACAAAAACAAACAACCAAGTCCTTAAAGTTCAATGCACTATTATCCCCAAAATCAAAGTTTAAGGATATCCTGTCTGATCGCGGTAGCCTAGATTATCGATTGATTACCAAACGTAAAGGAAAAGTTGAGTAGGCATGAGAGATTTTGAGCAAAAGAAGTCTTCATCTTTTTCCTTGCGCGTTATTGGAATAGCCTAAACTTTACTTGCTTACTTGCAGACCATCACTGGAGCCTATGGTGTTAACAAAGGATTACAGAAGAAATAAATAGGATAGCCTATAATATTCATTCAACTGTCCAATCTCATGCAGGCTATCCAAATCTGCTTTCTGCATAACGCAGCCAACAGAGATGTGGTGCGAAACTCCGCATGTTGTCTTAAGTAGCCTGTGCAGTCCTAGACAAATAGAAAATATAATTTATTTTAAAGTAATCAAAGAAAGACTAAAGTCCTAAACTAGGATGTGAGTGACATGCTTGCCCACGACTTTCATTCTCCATCAGTATACTTCGGCGTAGCCTGTGCCAGGCTCGGATAACCCCGGTCCAAAACCTCTGGATGTAACCGTATTATAAAGGGGCAATATAGGGCTACTAAAGGGCTGCTGAAAATAGGGTAGGGTACAGAAATAAATAGCATAATTTACAATTGTTGCATTTGCATAAAAAGAAATTGCCACCGGCCCAAAAATGGACCGGCTCATCAGATCGCAAGCCCGAGCCTGCTTCCACACATGAGAGGATAGCCTATATCCACGACAAACCTAACAAACATTAACACACACTTCCAGCATTGGAACACAGCAATCTTGTGAGATGAGGGAGAATGTCCGCCTAAAGTATGTAGCCTAGGTAAAGGTTTTGGCAACCTTAGGCGAGTGAGGCTATAGCTCAGGCAAAAGCAGAGGGGAGGGGGCTTATGTCAGAGCGGGCGTATTTCCCCCATCGTTTAAAATAAGCCAACAAAAGATAATGCCCCCAAATACGGACGTGCTTCAGTATGCTGTCGGAATGGCGGTATGTCTGAATGGCGGTATGAAAAATGTTTGAATGGTTGATGTCGTAATGGAGGGATGTCTGAGTGGAGGGATGTCGGAGTGGGGGTATGTCGGAATGGAAGGCGGTCCCCGTTAAATGACTGTGGACACAGTCTATTAGTGCAAACATGGCTTCCACAAAACAACAGTGTTTGCTCACCCCAAATTAACATACACATTAAAATGCATTGTGAGTTTCCAACGGGATGAATAAAGTACTATCTAAAGGTACAGTGATTATGGTTTTTAAACACTTTTTAAAACATACTCTCTGCATCACTTTCTCTCAGGTCACTGTGCAAAATAATAACAACAAAAAACAAGCTTTTAATTGGATTTTTTCATCATGCAACAGGTTTCCACTGGGGACTCTGGAAAGATTGGCTCATCCACCTGTGACTGTACGTTCAGACCGCCAGCGATAAATTGCCAAGAGTCGCCGAAGACTCCCAAGAAACATCGCTTGAGCACAGCAACCAAAACGGCAAATTTGCCCATGACGTTAGCATTCAAACGTTAATCCTGCTTCTCTATTGGCATCTCACCAGTAAATCGACATTCTGATTGGTAATCGCCCAACCGCATCATAGCTCATTACATAAAGTTAACCGAAGTTTAACTTGATTTTATCGCCCAAGTCGCCTGCCGCTTTTGTCGCCCAAATCGCCGTCGCCCAACAAAGTCAATTACTTCCGTTGCCCATGTTGCCTGAATCGGTCTCAGTCTGTACGCACAGTGAGTGTCCTCGTGGGGAGTACAAATGTAGCCAATCAGCAGCCTTGTTGATTTGGGCCATCCATAACCTGAGCTCCCCAGATCTACAGTGCGAGTGGGAAAAAGCCCAGTCTACCTGCAGCAGCTGTAAATTCAGTTGAAGAGCTCTACCCTAGACAGGACTACCAGCCACTGACTGGTTCAGCAACCCCAGAAGATCACGACTGGCTGCTGAATCAGTTCCAGGGCCGCTTCACTGGGATATCCTGGCTGCTGTCCCCTGAGCCTGAAGTCCAACCAGACCCACCCTCGATTTGTCTGTCCACCGTATCATTGCTGCACACAAACACCTTGGCACTGAGGCAATCTTGGAGGCTATGAAGCTGAGTGGAGAGCAGATAATGTCAATCCAGGTGGCAACTGTGGGTCAGAAGGACAGTCCTCTCTGGCATGCGTTAAGGAAAGGTCGTCTTACTGCAAGCAAGTTTGGATCTGTTCTTACAGCAAGACGGCTGACCCCATCCCTCATAGCCAGGCTCTGTGGTGATCAAGACCTCCGTGGGGTACTTGCCTTGGAATGGGGTGTAGTTAATGAAAAAGGTGTCGACGTGTTTGTCCAGTCAACAGGCATGGAGGTCCGAGGGCTTGGTTTGTGGTTGACGGACTCTGGGGTTTTGATGGTCTTGTAGGTGACACTGATATAATAGAGATGAAGTGCCCGTACAAAATGGAGAGACCATACTCTTGACGAAGCATCAAGTGACAAGTCCTTCTACTTGTTCAAGTTGAGGAATTCAAGCATGAATAAGACCAGTTTGAACAATACACAATTATAATTTTAATGAGTGACCGCAGTTTGGCTGGGGTGGACTGACGTGCTAGCGGGTCCTCCCTTTCTTCTTCCAGTCCCCACGTGGGATCATAAAATCCTTATCTTCTCACAGTCCCTATAAGGGAGAGCAGTCCCGGATGTCCTGCTCATCCACTGCGGCGGGAACAACCTCGGGCGCACAAGGAGTTCTCGTCGTGTGGATGAAGCAGGACTCGCGTAATCTCCGTCGGCAGAGTGTGGATCTCGTCGTGTGGATGAAGCAGGACTCGCGTAATCTCCGTCGGCAGAGTGTGGATCTCTGTCGCGTGGATGAAGCAGGACTTGAGTGATCTCCGTCGGCGGCATCCTGAGATGAAGATCACCTTCTCAGCGATCACCCAGCGTCGTCGATACGCCATACAGACATTGTGTTTGGCAAGCCTGAGTTGTTTCTGTCTGATGAGGTTGCACTGGTGAATGCCCCTGTTCGGCCTATAGCATATGATGATGAAATTTTGTTTTAAAAGACACAAAAGCATACATCAACCCAAATTCTGCCGCATTCCGTACAAATGATCTGGCAATAACATCTGAGACGGATTTGAAGACGGTGGCCACCCCCCCCCCCTCCCCCCTCA
>JAODXP020009811.1:0-157562 GCA_027497455.2 Sardinella longiceps | reverse complement strand
CATCCAGAGGGGTGTTGCCGTCCCACAGCCCCTATGCACACACGTCTCAGGTATCCGAACCCTCGCACCATCGAGGACAAATAGGTACCAGTTCTCGAAATTTAGGGGGTAACATTCAGATTATAGTCACCATCGCACTTATTTTGTGGGATAGGATTATTAGTGGCCCTCCAGGGGTCATTCAGTACAGTGTAGTTGAAACAAGGGTCACTCTCTTGCGCTGATGTTGGTTGAAGGGTATGTAGAACTAATAGGAGAGTTAGAAAAAGACACACAGACACACACACAAACACACACACACACACACACACACACACACACACAGTATTAGTAGAGTATACACTGTACAGTGTAAATATTCTGTCTGTCTGACTGACCCCGATTCACACCATGTACACTAGAGCATGGAAACCCGACCGAAGTCCGACGGAACATCATCATCTAAGTGCGTTTATTCCCGTTACTATAGCAGCCAACCAGAAACGCACATGTCTGCATAGGATCCATAGGATAGAACCATTTGTTTACACTCTGGGCTACAGACATGCAGCAGAATAGCCTAACCATAAGAACTTCTTTTTGTGTGGATGTATGGAGAATAAACAACAATGAGATGGCTAATTCTGGTAGAGAAAGGAGAGGGAGAGAAAAGGAGATGGAGCAACGTCAATGAAAGGTGAGCTAGCGGATAAAATTGAACTTTACCGCCTTGTAGGCTACAACTAAATTAGCGTTAGCTTTGGGCTACTTCATTTAAATACACTCATGTTAGTGATTTACGTTGATGCCTGACATGACTGGGCCCAGTCACTTGTTGCTCTGTGTGTGTGTGTGCGCGTGAGCGCGCGCGCTGATAGCTCCCTGAAGTTGAGTGATAAAACGGACTTTCCACACGGGCAATGAAAATAGTGTGATTCGGTGTTCGGTCGGACTCGGACACAAGTATGCTAATACATAACGGGCTCGGTTCGGATTTGATCACTGCTCTGTCGGACTCGGGTCGAACTCGGACAGAAAAAATCGGCCCGATCCACACTCTAATGTACACAGACCTTGAGTCAGCGGTCGGTGCTAATTCTCTTGTCAAGGAAACATTTTGAGTTGTACCAAAATTTCCCGCGTCTTCGGTACTGACACGCCTCGGATAGCTTGAGAAATAGAGCTTTTGTTGGAATTGACCGAAGCTATCCTTTAATTAGACTTGCGAAAAACAGCTTTAACACACCGCTTGTGTTTGTTTGTTTGTTTTGGTTTGTAATGCACTTTGAAGTGGGGTGAGGGGGAGATGGATAGGTAAAGAATGCACAGGGTTTGATGTACTGTAAGAATTTGTTTGAATGTTTGAAAATAAAAAATATATTAAAAAAAATAATAATAACAAACCGCTTGTGACCACTTGTATCACCGCGTGTGAAGCTTGTGACGACAGAATTTAGTTGGCATTTATGACAGAGGGGATAGGCTACTGACACTTGGCGTTCACACACACACACACACACACACACACACACACAAACAAACAACAACAACAACAACAGTACTTGAAGTTGTTGGAGCTGGACTTGTAGTTGGGAGGAGTCCTTTTGAGTTTGGATCTGTGAAGTTTGAGATTCAGAATTTAGACTCTGACCAATATGATACAAAGGATAATAATAACAGAAATTGTGTAATGATGAAGATTACCTGCACAGTAAGCCAACCTGCACCACCGAGGATCAGAGAGTTTGTATACCATGTAGTTTCCAGGACAGGCTTTAACTTTTATGGGAGCTATAGGCCTTGTTAATCGGTAGCAGCATTGGCCTTTGTAGGTCGCACACACCTGCCTGGTCACAATGCCATCTTCTGGGCGGGGGTGAGCGCCGTTCATCCAGAGGGGAATACCGGTGCCACAGTGTTGCTCAGGCACACAGGTCTCAGGAATCCGAACACTCGCACCATCAAGGACAAATAGATACCAGTTCTCGAACTGAAGGCCAGGAACAAACCCGCTCGAGTTACTGTCACACCTGTAGTAGTCTGAGCTGACTGAGTCTGGATAAGTAGTGGCCCTCCAGGGGTCATTCAGCACAGTGTAGCTCAAACAAGGGTCACTCTCTTGAGCTGATGTTGGTTGAAGGGTATGCAGAACTGATAGGAGAGTTAAAAAAACACACTCATATACACACACACAAGTACTGAGACATGATAACCATTTCAAATGAGGAACTTGCAAATCAGCATGTTTTTAATTAATTTGTCATTATTGCGTAATGAAATTAGAAATCAGTAAAACAATTCAATCTTATCAGCAAAAGCATCTTCACTTGACTTGGTGGATGTAGAGTAGAATGTTAATCCAGGTCTTTAAAAGGTACAGAAGCTTCTAGTTTAGTGTAAGTAGACTAGAATGTATAACCAGGTCTTTAAAAAGTACTGGGGGTCCAGGGCCTGGCTTGGCGAATTTAGACTAGGATGTTAAAAGAGAGCTTTGTGTGACAAGGACCGAAAGTATATTGCAACAGCATAAAAATTTTCGTGGGGAGCATTTGATACTTGCACAAGCCGGTGAAGACCGCTTGATATTTGTAGGCAGCGGGTGCATTGAGTTAGGTGCTAAGTTTTCAATGCCTCAATTTAAATGTTGTGACCGTCATTATACTATGATCACATTATGGGGCTACTTTGAGCCTTTCTATGGTTTAAAACAGCGATTTGGCCACTACCACTCGATGCACCCGGTAGCTACAACTAGCAAGCTGTCTTCCCTGCATGACCAAATCGAAACTTGCTCCCCAGCAAACGTTAGAAGTTTTATGAAGTTGCAATATACTTTCAGTCCTTAACACACCGCTTGTGAAAACAGACATTGATTCACACACACACACACACGCACGCACGCACACACACACACACACACACACACACACACACACATACATACCTGAAGTTGTTGGAGCTGGACTTGTAGTTGGGAGGAGTCCTTTTGAGTTTGGATCTGTGAAGTTTGAGATGCAGAATTTAAACTCTGACCAGCCAATATGACATAAAGGATAATAATGACAGAAATTATGGAAAAATAAACCAATGGAAAAAAGGAAATGATGTAATAATGAAGATTACCTGCACAGTAAGCACGTTGGCACCCCTTAGGGTCAGAGAGTTTGTATACAGTGTAGTTTCCAGGACAGGTTTTAACCTTTATGGGAGCTATGTCGTTTTGGATTGATGGGGCGCAGCAATTGCTACCCAAGCTCGGACACACCTTCCTGGTCACAATGCCATCTTCTGGGCGGGGGTGAGCACCATTCATCCAGAGGGTAATGTAGGTGCCACAGTGATTCACAGGCACACATGTCTCAGGTATCTGAACACTCGCACCATCGAGGACAAACAGGTACCACTTGTCCCACTGAAGGGGGGTAACATACGTGGGAGGTAATATACTGTCACACTTGTAGAAATTAGTTACGGTGATGACATTAGTAGTGGCCCTCCATGTGTCATTCAGCACAGTGTAGTTGAAACAAGGGTCACTCTCTTCAGCTATTGTTGGTTGAGATGCATGTAGAACTAATAGAGGAGTTAGAAAAAGAAAAAGACTTAGAAAAAATACAATTTCTATTTTTCTATGCATACCTGAGTATACACATTTTCAATATAGAGCTTGAGCTGCCAGTTTGACTAGTGATAGTTTAACGAGTGACAGAAAAGATCTGCGTCAAGTAATCATAGTGTTGTAAGTTTATTGTCAAAAAATGACTGAACAAACATTTTGATAGAAGGGCTTGAAAAGGAGTCTTACTCAAAGCCAGCAGCAGAGGGCCTAATGACAGTGGAATCCCCCTCATTGTGTGTCCTCTGTCTTGATCACAAATTCAAACACACTGGAATAAAAGACAGAAATACTCAACCAGGTGCAGCAATTACATCTGTAAGTCACTTTGAATACAAGCGTCAGTCAAATAAATACAAAATAATCACCAGTATTTTGTATATTGACGTAAAGCAGGGGTGGCGAAACTACAGCCCGGGTCCCATTTGGAGCCCCCTGCTCTATTTCATGTGGCCCGCCATGAGTTTCAAAAATTAAGTGTAATGTGGCCCATTAGTAAATTATTCTCATACTACAGCAGTTTATGTTCACCCTGCATTGCAGTTTCTGTAGGCCCACTGGTGAGACTTGTCAATTTACCATATTCACATTATCATTAAAGAGTGATTATTAGCCTGCGGGCTTTCTTATCTAAAATCACTTTTTCATTAAAACTGGTTAAAAACGGCATTTAATTTTACATTGGCCCTTGGCAGCTTAGATTTTTCAGTATGTGTGGCCCACAAACAGGAAAGTTTGGCCAACCTTGACATAAAATTTATTTCACACTACTGTAGAATAGCTACACTTGTGCCCTGCACATTTACAAGACAAGACTGTTTGGAGTGATTTTTGTGTTTTGTGTAGCCACATGTTGCTATTTTCACCTTTTTAAAAATGTTTTTGTGTGTATTGATCCTTACTCATTGGATGTCTCTTTTCTTAGTAATTGGATGAGTATGCAATTGGTAGACTGACTGCTGAAACCTGTGGATTTGCTCATTAGTTAGGCCATTTAAAGTGCTTTTGTTTCCTTGTATTGTTTTGTTTGCAGAGTTCTCCATAGAGCCATCCTTGTGGATGTTTTATTGACAATATCAACTAAGCCTTTGTTTAGGCAAGTTTGCAAAGAAGTATGTTATCAAAGACATTGCTGAAAGATATGTCAAAGGTATTGAGACATCAATCCAAAAAGGATTGATGGAAGTGGTTAGAATGGGACAGGGTCTTAGTTTCAAAGTAACAATGTTTAAGAGAAGAAGAAATGGCTTGGTTTGCCATCTTTCCAAACACTGGAACGCTGCTGGTGTAAATGTAAATGTACAACTTTATGCTTTGAACAATAAGGTAAATCAAACTCACCCAACTTTACAAGACAGTAGTTTGTCTCCTCTCCGTAAACGGGCTCTGCTCTCAACGATGTATCTTCGAGATGTGTAGTCGTGACGTCAGCTGCAGCACAGAATATTGTCAGTATAGCAGCTCTTTGAGCACAAATTTTAACTGCAGGAATATTACCCAGAATGCAATAATGTCTAGTATATTGCAGTGATAGCCTATCTCAAAGGACTTGCCATTCGTATGATTAAACTTCAATGTGAAAATGCCTTTCATTGTACCTCTACTGGTATCTTGTCATTTGTGCTGTGAAAATAAAGTTGAATCTAATCTGGGTTGAGTTACTCGATAACATGGATTTTAGTGGTTTAAAACACATTAGATCTTAAGTCTTTTTTCACAGGTTGCCAACACAAGTTCTCAAAGCAGAAAATCAAAGTAACACAGAAACACACAAGCGTGAGGAACCCTTACCAGTCAGGCAGGAAGTCTTAACCCGAGGAGGTCCATAGACGCACACTCACACTCAGAATCACCACCCTATATATAATTGTACGCAGACTTACAGATCATACAAAAGGGGGAGGGTTCACTGTTTGCATACATACTCTACACCTCCCTTCCTGACAATTCTTTGCAGGTTCAACATTTTAAAAGAACCACCTTATTTTCCATATACAGAATCATGTATACAGTAGGCCTACAGTACATGTGTGTGTACTCATGTATTCATGTCTGTGTATTTACATTTATGCATTTTAGCAGACGCTTTTATCCAAAGCAACTTACAAAAGAGTGATAACAATCAAGCTGCAACACAATACTAGTAATTACCTAGTGGGAGTGCCATTGCTAATAGGAGAGCAAGTGCAAGAGTTGAGGTGCTTGATCAGTGCATTCCATGTAATTTAAGGAGCTATGTGTATAATATTAATGGATGTGTATGGGCTACATGGATTGGTTTTCTATAAGGAGTGTATGGGTTGGGTGAAGCGAGATGGGTGGGGGGACTCATTGTGTGAATGTACAGTATGTGCTGTACTGTCTGTCTAATGTCCTGTGGACCCCTCAAAACGAGAAGTCAATGGTGTTTTTGCCCCCAATGGCATGTTCCAGGCAGCACAGCCTAAAAGGCACACCTTTATAGCCCTCACTTGCAAGATTTAGGTAAAATATTGACATTTCCGATCCATTACATTGCCTAGAAGTCATTTGGATTGATAAATGTTCCAAAGTAAAATGAGCCCATTCACAAGCTTGGATCCATGCCTCCTAGAGGCAGATATCAGCCTTGCAAGATCTGTTGGTGTGTCCACCCCCGGTTGTTTTGGTTAGCAAGCAAGCAAGCCAGGTCACGTGACTTAGCTGGAGCTTACTATTTGAATTACAACATGATTTGTACCTTCTAAGCCCATTCAACTGTCAGTACATTTTGTTAGTGACTTGCTCCATCGACTACACAATTCTACATAGAAGAATAATGGCAGAAACGTTTTATAACTGCTTTATTTGGTTCATAGCCAACTGGATGGCGCAACCGGACTATCTCTGTAAGGCATCAAGGTTACACACACAGCGACACAGTGATAGGTCAGAGTTTAATGCTAAAGACATCTAGGCCTATTGTCTATTGTGTTAACCACACCTTTCCATTGACCACATCAAGCACACTTTCTTAAACTCTAATCTTGGTTAATAATTGAGGCATTATGTTGTAATACAAGAGTGGATAAAAGACATTGATTTACACAGGGGCGGTCCTACCCTCTTTGGTGCCCTGGGCGAACACCTTATCCCCCCCCCCCCCCCCCAAAAAAAAAAAAAAATAATAATAATAATAATAATGATAATTAATATTATTATAATTATAATTATAATAATAATAATAATAATAATAATAATAATAATAATAATGAGGCAGCACACCTCATCGTATTATCATGGCCTAGAACAAGAGGATAAAAATAGCAAAACAAGTTAAATAGCCATTGCTGCTAATTTCCATTTTTTTTATATTTTTTGCAAAACCCTATGGTACTTATGGTAGCTATTAGTTACTCTACTATATGCATGTCTAGCTTCTACAGCAAAGGAGAAGATCTGAGCTCCAAACCCCTCCCCTTTCTTGTGTGTGAGACTTCAGCACTGAAGTCTGAAAGCAGGCAAACCTTAAGGGATTTGGGGTGTTAATTTTCTGCAAATGGGTGATAGAAAACTCTTCTGTTCAATTTATAGGCCTATATCATAATGTGTAGTGTTTTGGTTTTGTTTTATTTTTTTGAGCTCTTGGTTATTAGATGGAACTCCAGCAGCCAAATTTATAACACCAGATAGATATTAAAAAATGGGGGGCGATTTTTACGCCCTTATTCTCAAGCAAGTACATTACAAGTGGCAATGCATGCGTCTGGGTGTCTACTTTAATTTGATACCAAATACTTTTTTAGGCGGAGATATACCAGTACCAAAGCTTCCAAAAGACAATGAAGCAAAACCGGATCACCCGCGATAGTAATTTTCGCTCGCGTGCGCAAATGATAATTAAAAAAAAACTTCGGAGTGCCCGTGATGCCGCCCTCCCGACGATGGCGCCCTGGGTGACCGCCCATATTGCCCATGCCAGAAACCGCTCCTGGATTTACAGTATATCTCAAAAGTGAGTACACCCCTCACAATTATTCTAATATTCTGTCATATCTTTTCCTGGGGCAACACTACAAAATTAAACTTTTTTAACAACATAAATAAGTCATTGTCTAGCTTGTATAGCAATATAGTTTTGTTGTCTGAAAATAACTCAACGACATACAACGCAAGTACGAATTTCACTTTTTTTATTTAGATGTGAAACTGCATCTCATTGCACTAATAGGTTATATTTTTACTTGTGGGTCATTCCGTGTGAAATCAACCAGTGATGGACCGGTCACCATCTCTGAAAAATCTGAAAAAAATTACAGTTGCTTGTATAGGCCTACTCAACCTATGCTTGAATCTGAAATAGTAAGTCTGTATCACTAATGGTTGCAAAAGTACAGCCATTTGAAATTTCAAGCATTTTGGTGAACAAGCCTTTTGTCCAACTTCCAACATAAGTGGCTCTTTTAGTATTTCACACACAATGATGAAACCATGTGCATAGAAACACATTTTCCTGTAGAGTTCAAAAATCTACTCAGATCAGATGTATCTTGTGTAGTTTCCCCGCTCCAGAGCTCTGAAGATGGCTGTAAATTCTATGTGTGATTTCACACTACCACCTTTCAGGGCTTCTTGTTCAAAAAGGAAGTGAGACAAATTTATCTGAGTTTTTTTCCCACTCAAATATGGATTTATACTGTTTATACATTAACTTTTGTTGATAATGTTATCATACTGTCAGAGCATTTTTTCAAAGATGGTTCCAATTTTGGAAAAGGCTGTTTTCATCCTCTTATTTTACTATGTGGACAGTTTGCAAGATTTTTTTTAAATTTTACCATGACTCATTCAGTATCTGAGGAACATCTGTCCAAAATTTGGTGTTGTTGCTGAGTCTCGTTATTGTGATATGATTTTTTTTTAAATATTGTCAGTAACTCCACTGATTTACATTGACTTCCATTGTATTGAAAGTGCACCACATATGGCGCAATGTGGTACTGCAGATAAGCAATTAAAGGAGAAATCCAGCATAAAGCCAATAGGCCCATTGTTCCAGTTACCTGAATGCTGTCTTTCAGAAAAAGAACATAAAAATTGATTATGGACCAAATAACAAACAAACTAATGCTGAGTGAATGGGGCAGAATGAAATAAAAATGAAAGTAAGTTGTTGGGTAGGATTTTTCCTTTAATTCAGTGGATTTACAGACAATATTTTCAAAAAATCATATCTAAATAACGAGACTCAGCAACAACACCAAATTTTGGATAGGTGTTCCTCAGATACTGAATGACTCATAGTAAAATTTTAAAAAATCTTGCTAACTGTCCAAGTGGTGAAATGAGAGGATGAATATGGCCTTTGTAAAAATCATACCTATTTTTAAAAAAATGCTCTGACAGTATGATAACAATATCAACAAAAGTTAATGCACAAACAGGACTGCAAAATTCATATGTGACTAGGAAAAATACTCAGATTAATTTGTCTCACTTAGTTTTTGCACAAGAAGCCCTGAAAGGTGGAGGTATCCAAACACGTATATAATTTATAGCCATTTTCAAAGTATTGGAAGGGGAAAATAAAACCAGATACATCTGATCTGAGCTGATTTTTGAATTATACAGGAAAATGTGTTTCTATTCACATGGTTTCACTATTGTGTGTGAATTACTGAAAGAGCCAGCAGTGTTGGAAGTTGGACAAAAGGCTTGTTCACCAAAATGCTTAAAATTACTTGAAATTTCAAATGGCTGTACTTTTGCAACCATTAGTGATACAGACTTACTATTTCAGATTCAAGCATAGGTTGAGCATACAAACAACTGTAATTTTTTTCAGATTTTTCAGAGAGGGTGACCGGTCCGTCACTGGTTGATTTCACACGGAATGACCCTTGTGACAAAAAGAGACAAAATAAAGTAAACATAACATTTTGGCATAACTTGTGCAGATTAGACTCAACAATGTTCAAAATTGAAGAGCAGATCCTAGGCCAGGAATTTTATTTTAAAAAGCCTTTATTGGGTATGGGTAATCATTAAAAAACATGAGCCATGTTCGATCAAAACATGTTGTCTCTTGTTTTTAATGATTACCCCAAAAAATCCCTTCCTTCTTCCTCCTTACATCTTGAATGCCTGGGACATGCCCTTTGTTATTGGCTTATCTTTCTCCCCAAGAACACCTAATCAGTAGTCAATCTCACTACCTGAGCGCCAGGTTGAACTTTTTGCAATGTGCAAAATTGAATTTAACCCATAGTAACTGAAGGATAAAATCTGTCCTGAGATATCTGTCATGGAAAGTCTTGCTAAGTGCTGTAGTTGACACAGAAGCCTGACTGTCTGGTTGATAAAAAGCCTCTTTTTCTCAGGTGAATCAGAGGTGGTGATATATTCAGGCGGGTGCAGTTGCCTACATGGAGCCTTTTTTCGAAGGCCAAAGCTGAGAGGCCCAAAGGAGAGAGAGTTGAAGTTGCAATGTGGGTTGAAACCATTTGAAAAGGAATTCATGTTTGCTACCCATGTGTTTTGTTGTTACAATCAAGGAAAAAATGTAGGCTAATCGCATAAACTACATGCTTTAGCCTATCTGTCATAGATGACAGGTATCCAGATACAAAAGCATGTTTTGAAATTCACATTTTATTGTACTCCTTACCGATGTGGATTTGTTGTGAGAAATCATCTTGCTGTGCCATTGTTCCTTTTAATTATTAAACATTGCGCAGAGGGATTTTTTCCCCCATCCAGCTAAGCAGTAGCCTGGTACGCTATAACATTATAATGTATAGTCTGGCATCGAGGGATAGACCGAACTCAATCGTGGGCGCAAGGCCAGTTCTAGGCAAAGACTAACTAGGCGATCGCTGAGGGCACCAAATATGAAGGGGGCATCGCAAAACATTTATTACTCAGGCCCTGTCCCATTTCTACCACTTCCCCTCGATTTTAGCCCTAACACTCGGTTTTGCGTGTTCACGTGTAGTGTGTCTTAATACTTTCCAGACTAAAGGCTAGTGGCTTTCAGCCCTTCAAATCGCCCCTTCATGCGGAGGGAGGTCGGGTGCAGACTTCAAATGAAGTGAAGATGAAATTACCTGCGATTCTTCATGACCTCAATCAGCTAAACAAAAAGATTGCTTGTCGGTACCGCTCTCTTCCCTACCGTTCTGTCAGCTCTGGATAAGAACTTAAAAAATATAGCTACACTATTGCAATTAAGCATGTTTATATATCTTGACGTGAATCTGAGCGTAAACACCACTCACGATCAGATTGATAAATATCATGTTTTGCGTAAGAATGAGCGTATGCGCAGTTTTATGTTGTACGTTCGTTTCATAAATGAGGGCTATAGAGCGTTGTGATTAGATGACGCCAATGACATCATCCAATCAAATTCCCTATGGCTTGCTACTAGACTCTCTGGCTAAGCAAATCTATTTGCAGAGTAACAGGACCTGTGCTAAAACCAGTGTTACCATAGGCCTCTCAGGATTTATTGCTACAAGCAACAAGAACGCGGTCAGTTAGAAAGATATGCAAAAAATGTTTTGAAAATTTTGGATTTTGACTGCAATCTGAACAAAGTGATAGTCCACAGAGCTAAGAAGTAAGGACAGTGTATAAACCCAGGCTTTATCGCCTACAAGACCAGGGCAGTGCTGGACATCAATGCTTGCCCATCTTGGTCAGAGTCAGAATTAGTGTTAGGGTCAGAGATTTTCAAACAGTAAAGAAATAAAACAAAGAAAAAGTTATAGCTCTGTACAGGCAGTTCCCTTATAGCAACCTCTAATATTTCTATGGGCATTTAATCTCTTGTAAAACATGCCATATTTGCACTGACTTCAAATAATCATTACACAGCGTGCAGTGTTGTTTCTTTCTTTAGTTTCACATTTTATACCCTTAGCAAGTCAAACAGGTGGTGTTTGACATTAAGTTTAGTGTCCTGAATGAACTGTGTTCTTAGCTATTGGCTTTCTTTGATAAGAGAGGATCACTCCATCTCAGCACAATGGAAGACAAGAAAGAATGCGGTTGTGAGAAGAGAACAAGAATCTCGGCACAAGAGGTGTGTCTGTTAAACATTACACAAGCAAATTACAAGCAAAAAGAAAAAGCGAAGGTGTTGAGGTGAACATGCTCCGTTGTTTGTTTGGCTTTGATCTGCAGGCCTCAGGTGAAAGGTGTTAGTAAATGTAAAAACTCGATTTTCTCTCTCATCTTTATTTTTTCTTATTTTTTATTCCTCTTTCTCTCTCCCTGTTTTAATTTGTCCTTTCAATCACACTGGCACTGTGCTGATCTCAAACAACAGGGCTGTGGGTTGATTCATGCTGGATGTCTTCTCTTACTCAACCCACAATAAACACTTCCAGACAGTGGTGATAATGCACCTAGTTTGTTTGCCGTTGCAACCTGGTTTTTCTGTTCGGCGAAACATAAGGCATTCTAAGGACCGTCCACTAGGGGGCCTTCTTCCCCTTCCAGTCTTGCTTCCAGTCTTGTACAGGACCAGGATGTATTTGAGAAGGCATTGTGTTGAAATCATGTTCACATATCCTTTCAAATGAGGGTTATTTGTAAGAGAGGCTTTCCTGGGTAAGAGGAGATATTAATGTTGTCGCACGATGAGTTTGAATTTAAGGGCCCTACCTTAAGCCTTACCCTAAACCTAACCCCCTCAACCCTCATCCTAATCCTAAATTGGGGGTACTACGTTATCAAAAAAAACGACACCTGGCCATCAAAAAACAATAACATCACATGGTATTTAACCTAGATCAAGATCTGTCCAAATTTGATAGATTGATGCCATACTTTTGTCTCTCTCACAGAAATCTACAAAATATCCAGCCGTGTAACCACTGACTATACACTGAAGCTAAGATGCTGTTTCCGCTCTGTAAGTGCTGGGTCTGGAGAAGAACCTATAGACGAATCCGACGAGTGTTTTGTGTAGGCTGCCATCATGTGGCGACGCCATTGTTGGACTGTCAGCAAACCTTTTTGACAATGCACAATCAATGACAGCTAACAGCAAAGACCATGGAATACTCTGACATTATACAGGTAGTAGTGAATCTCGTAAATCACGGCATTTTATGGTGTGCTATCACATTATCCCTATGGACAGATTGGTGATCTAACTGCTCAAAAATGGTGCCTGCTTACTTCTGGTAGTTTCGTCGGATTCGTGTATATTTGAAGAAAAAAAAATCTCAGACCAAAAAACATTAGCCTGATTTGACCGTCCACTTTCAGATTGTTTCACTTTGTGCAAAGTATCTGGTACCATCTCCATCTTTTCCTCTCTAGAGGGCACTATGCTATGTTTTGAAACATTTTGCTAGAATTTGTATAAAATGTATATAAAGCTCACTCTCCCTGCACAGATCAGCGTCGGTGAAAACTAAACTTTTGTGCAATCGGGAATTTTAAAGAAATCCTATTCAAGTGTAGTTGTGCCATCCAGGAGGAGGCTAAGAATCAAACAAAAACTGTTATTGAACGTTTCTGCTGATAATCCTCCATGTAGAATTGTGTAGTCTACAAGCTAGGAGGCACGGACGAGCTCACTAAGGTGCACATTTTACTCTGAAACATGTCACTTATAAATCTCAATGAGTTCCATAATATATACCTGTATAAGGGTACGACGAGTGGGAAATGTTAAAATCTTAGTTAAATCCTGCAAGTGGGGGCTTTCAGCAATGCAGTAAAAAAACATCATGGACCCTACCTTTCATGCGATAGTAAGGCATTGGGTTCCAGAGAGCAGTGTGAAAGGGCGTGGTATAGGGTTCTAGGGCTATTACCGGTACCTGTTTCTACTTTAATATTGGGGTTCAAGGCAGATAACTGCTATTATGATTCACATGTCAGCCCAGACATGAGTGTCACTTGAGTTTATCTCTCTGTTTATTTTCAGTACCCTAGGTGGCTGTTATAGAACTGAGCAGTTATAGATGTATGCAACTCTGCAGATCAAGTGTGTTTTACTTTGTTGTTCAATAAAGGCTTGAAGTGACAATCAAGCTTCGTGAGCTATTTGTTACAATATGTATGCGTTAATTTTAGTCATGCTTTTGAGACATTATTGACAGTGCAAAGACTAGAGATACTGATATGGAAAGTTCAATTGTAAGACGTGTCTTCCAGACATGATAGATAGATATTTGCCTTCTTTTTCCTCTTAAGCAAAGCAACCCTCTCTGTCTTCAGTGCTTAGTTTAGTTCTACGTTTACCCAACGTTTGTCATTTGGAAATATTCTAAACATTTTAACAGTCCAACTTTAAACCAGAAAGTTACTGACAGATGTTACGATGCCTGTGACTTGCATTTAGGTAGACAGTACACGTTCACAAACACATCTCATCCACAAGGGGGCACCAGCTTGCTTTTTCTGTCTAGATAGCTACAGCCTAGCTTTATAAGTCCATGAAGAAATATTGATGGGGGAATTGTTTGGCATGGGACTGGACACCCTGTGGATTTACCAGTGCCTTGAGATCTGTGTTGGACCTTTGATGGAGGCCCCTCTCCTATTTGGATTTTGTTTTGCGTTTAGTTTGCGTTGTTTTGTTTTTGTCTTTTGTTTGTGGGGATTTATCCCCAAATCCTTGAACAATCTGGGAGCTGGAGAAATGCTTGGGCTTGCCGTCCTATGGGACTAGGCTTGGGCTGGTCCATATCTTCAAGGTAAGCTGGTGTCCCTTTTGCCATTCATCCACTCTTAGCTCATACACACTGACGTACACATCCTCACACACACCTAGATTAGGGATTCTCTGACCAGGCAACATTACCCCTAGACTAGTTTGTGAGCCGGTTGCCAGCCATGGGAAGATTTCCTAATAATTGGGGGCTCGTCCGGGATGGACATGATATTGAGTAGGCTAGTAGGAGTTTTTGTGTGTTTAGTTGGGTTTCTTAGTGGTATGGGCCAGTATTCAAGGTGTGTGACCTGACATGTTGCTGGTGTAGTTACCACTCTGTAGTGTTAACGTTTGTGCTGTAGGGAAAGTATTTGGTTGATCATGATTTAATGCCAATTTTGTCATTGTAAATTCTTTGGATAAGTTTGGGCTTAGCTATGTCAGGGGGGCTTGAGTCTAGCTGTGTAAGGTGGTTAATTGCCTTTTTGTTTTTGATTTCCCTATCAGTAGTTGGCATTTTGTTGCTGCATGTGGCAGTATTTGGCCATTTCAGACTTGTTAGGCCCATATGTGTCTGTTAGTGGATTTTTGTGAAGCCAATGTCAAATTTTGTTGAATTTCTAGTAGCATCAGTAAAGTAACTGTTGTTTAAAATGAAGGATTTTTGTGTGGAAGACTTTGTTGCGGGAGGCATAACTCGACTTAGGCTATTTAGCCTTCAGAAGATACAATTACTTGAAGTAGCCCACTGGTATGGAATAGATGCATCAGAGGCTACAAAGAAGCCTGACATTGTTAATGCTGTAATTTTGGCTTTAGGAATACCAGATGCATTTATTGAGCGACAGAAATTACAGTTAAAGCTGGCTCAGCTGAGGGTAGAATATGCCCGGATACAGCAAGAATGTGAGCGGCTATGTTCAAGTAGGTTACCAGCAGAGGTCTCATCAGTAATTGAAGAGCAGGAAGTGAGTACGTCACAGGTGGCATCAAGAATACTGGAAAGTGTGGAAGCCCCATTGCAAGTAGTAGAGATGGATTTATTAGCAGAACACGATCGTGAAGTGATGGCTGAGAGTGAGGTAAAGACTGTGGAGGTACCACAAGAAAGGTCAGATAGGCCTCCAGTGCAACTGGTTCAAGATCGTATGAGTTGTTCAGAGAAGTTGGATATTGATCAGAGTCCTGATGGCGCATGTACTGTGGAGAAAGGTCTGGAACCACAAGTCCTGATTCAAAGTGAAGGATCAAATGCAGTTGGGGAGAGTCAGTTAGGACTGAGCCCAGGGAATTTGTCTGTCTCTGTGTCTGTTTGTCATGAGGTCTTGAAGGAAGTGGTCAGCGACTCCTGTGTTAAAATGGCAGGCCATGCTGACATTTGTTCTGACGTGGTCTCTGAATGGACCAGTGGCAGTTTTGAGGAGACAATTGAAACTCCTTTGCTTGACAATTGTGAACGAGACTTGGGGTTTGTTAAGCCACTAGCAGCTTTGAGCCATAATGGATCTACAAAAGGATGTGTCTCAAATCTAGTAGAGGATCCTTTGCAGTCAGAGGAGCATACTGATGATGATGATGATGATGATGATTTGGGGTTGTTTCAGGAAGAGGATTGCCTGTCAGATGAAGTAAGCATTTGGGTGAATGAGGTGACTGACTGGTCACAAAAGAATTCTGACTACATTAGTGATGGCTCCTGTAAAGTCGATGCTGGTTCAGGGGTTAAACCATTACAGATGGATTCTGTTGAGTCCCGTTCGAGAGCATTTTTGCAAGTGGTGTCTGCTGTCTTTGAATCAGTTTTGCAACACTTGAGATTTTGGGGCATTAGGGATGTTCTCGTAGTTGCTGGACTGATGCATTCTCACCGGAGGTTCGGGTGGAGTTTTGTGCAGCAGCCTCTGGTGGTGGGCATGGGTCAACAACGTGAAAGTGGCGCTAGAATTCCTGCAGTCACTTGAAGCCCTTATAGGTGACACAGGACAGAAAATGTGGTTGTTTCTCTGCATTTGCCCATATTTAGTGTGGTCGAGAGAAGCACTTGATCTTTTAGTTCTTGTTTTAGAGAACAGAATGTAAATAGTAAAGACAAAAATGTAGAAAAAAAATATAAAAGAGTATAAAAGTATCTAAAAACATGTTTTCGTTATTTATATTTTTTCTTTAAGGGGGGAGGGATGTTACGATGCCTGTGACTTGCATTTAGGTAGACAGTACACGTTCACAAACACATCTCATCCACAAGGGGGCACCAGCTTGCTTTTTCTGTCTAGATAGCTACAGCCTAGCTTTATAAGTCCATGAAGAAATATTGATGGGGGAATTGTTTGGCATGGGACTGGACACCCTGTGGATTTACCAGTGCCTTGAGATCTGTGTTGGACCTTTGATGGAGGCCCCTCTCCTATTTGGATTTTGTTTTGCGTTTAGTTTGCGTTGTTTTGTTTTTGTCTTTTGTTTGTGGGGATTTATCCCCAAATCCTTGAACAATCTGGGAGCTGGAGAAATGCTTGGGCTTGCCGTCCTATGGGACTAGGCTTGGGCTGGTCCATATCTTCAAGGTAAGCTGGTGTCCCTTTTGCCATTCATCCACTCTTAGCTCATACACACTGACGTACACATCCTCACACACACCTAGATTAGGGATTCTCTGACCAGGCAACATTACCCCTAGACTAGTTTGTGAGCCGGTTGCCAGCCATGGGAAGATTTCCTAATACAAACCTTTGATAAATAAAGTAAAATTATCACTGAAGAGGAAAAAGAGCTTTGACATAGTCCACATGCACGTGTCTGTGACTGTCACATTCAATGTGCAAGTCAACATTCCTGACAAACGGTGACATATAAACAGTGTCATGAATCACTGTAGATTACTACGGGAAGCCACAAGGAATGTTTTCAGGAAAACATATTTCCTATTTACTGTATTGCATTAATCAAGATAAATGAATATGTGACACCAGATTACAGGAAGCCATAAAGTGCACATGGAATGTTTCCAGTAAATGAGTTGAACTGGTTTGGCACACCTGCAGGCCGACAGCTTTTTTCATCCTTTCATGAAAACATTCAGTCTGCACAGTGTGGCTTCTTGTAACCTGTTGTCACTATTTTCACTTCTGTTCATTCTTGCACATTTATTTGGCCAAGTCTGTTAGTACACACAAGTATAAATATCAGTGGTGCTTATGTAGCCGGTGGCGGTCCGCACCGCACATGGGTCTCGAACCCGCCACCCCGCAAGCTACAAACTCCCAGCGTGGGAGTGGAACGCTCTAACCAACTGAGCTAAAAGCCCAAGCTTCTAACTCACTGTGTTAGAAGCGCCCATGGAATTGGGTGATGAGGATTTACACACTACCACCGAGCTAGCCGCGCTAGCTGGCCTCCGTTACTCTTAGCAGAAAACATTGATAACAATGCAAAGAAAAAAAAAATAATAATAATTATAATATAGATACACAAATAGATGACAGTGTGTGCACACAATGTGCATAGGCTACACCCAAGTACATCCGACACACATACTGTAGTGTACATAAAGACATGAAACCTGCGGACTTGCAGTTGAGATGGTGCAGATTCAAAGCAGACTAAAGGGAATGGACAGCACTGCAGAGATGCAGGTGCCTGGGAATTTGGAATCGCAGATGAACTGGTTGGGGCGTGGGCACAAGTTAGTGGGTAGCGGTGATGTGGGTACCTGGATGGAACTGGCAATAAAATTAGGCAGATGCATGATCAGGATAATGGAGGAATGGAGATACAGTATGTCTGAGATAAGTGTATTTAAAGGCTACAGAGCATGAAACACCTACTCTATCAGGTTAATCATCAGACTAACTTGAATACAATCACTCCACTCAGGTTTATACAAAATCATTCTCCTCAATCTCAATCTCATTCTAAAAATCAAGTCTCCTTTGGTTGCATAAGTCAATGAACACTGAAACTGGACTGACATTTAAGAAGTTTTTTGGAAACTTATCTTATCACTTATCTTTGGAATGTGATTCTCCTCTCTGATTGTCTGGCCGGTTGGCCATTCATTTCGTATGACCTTTCGTATGTCTTGTGTTAAAAAGTTTCACTATTGTTTTATCAATGTTTTTTTTAGAATGGTAACTATACACTGTTAAAAAAAATCCTGTAAAATTACAGTACAGTACAGGCAGCACGGTTGCCAGAACTTTACTGTATATTAAATAAGCAATACAGTACTGTAATGTAGTTTACAGTAGTGTACAGTAATTATAAGACAATACAGTACTTTACTGTTTTTATTTTATTTTCAAATTTGACCTATTCCTCAGTTGCATTTAATATTTATTTCATTCATTTATTTATTATATCATTATTTTTTTATTTAGACTTAAGTATTTAAGTTATTACAACATGCATGAATCAAGAAACACATCACAATTTTACATAAAATATATTTATTAATTCTTCAGCAACCCATATTATTGCAACTCATATTATTGCATTTAACATGTAATTAAAAAAAAACATCACTGCTGTCACAAGAGGTAGAGAACACAATCCATTTGCATTTAATGCATTTAACATGTTATTAAAAAAAACATCACTGCTGTCACAAGAGGTAGAGAACACAATCCCTTTATGGCTCTGGCTGCCACACACACACACACACACACACACACACACACACACACACACACACACACACACACACTCTCATGCTCCCACACGCTCACTCACTCTTTCTCCCTCCCTTTCTCACACACAGACACACAGTGTGAACAATGTAGTATTTAAACTCTAACAGAAGTAGTATTTAAACTTTAATCTAAAACTGTAAACTATTCCAACAAACCAGAGGTAGAGAACACAATCCCTCTATGGCTATGGCTGCCACACACACACACACACACACACACACACACACATGCTCACTCACGCTCACTCACTCTTTCTTCCTCCCTTTCTCACACACAGACACACAGTGTGAACAATGTAGCATTTGAACTCTTACAGCAGAGTTAGAGAATAGCAGAGGTAGAGAACACAATCCCTCTATGGCTCTGACCCCCCCCCCCCCCCCCCCCCACACACACACACACACACACATTACACTCATGGTCACTCACTCTCACTCTCAAACACACACACGCACACACACACACGCTCACTCACTTTTTCTCCCTCCCTTTCTCACACACAGTGTGAGCAATGTAGTATTTACACTCTAACAGAAATAGTAGAGGTAGAGAACACTCTATGGCTCTATGAACACTCTATGGCTCTATGAACACTCTATGACTCCCCCCCCCCCCCACACACACACACACACATTACTGTTCAATTGGACGTCTGCCACTCAAAGTCTAGCAGGGTGCGGATGAAGTTAGTCACATGGCAGTTCATGGCGGGTGCTTTTCTCTGAACCATTCTCCCAGTCTTCTTGCTGACACCTTGTCGCGAAGAGCATTTCTTGCCCTCATCAGGGTTAATTCTCACCAGAAACCTAGATTGTTAGAAATGTTAGATTATATTTGAACTTCCCATCTATAATTTGACAACTGATTAAAATGCTCAAGTGTTCAGTTAGTTAAAGCAACTGGACTTCTTTTTGGAGTTTTGAGATGTTTAAATTTCATCAAAAAAGGTTTCTTCAGTTCTGGTGTGGAGATATCCAAACCAGAACTGAAGAAGCCTTTTGGATGAAAGATGAAACGTTTTCAACCTCCAAAAAATCCAGTGGCCTTGACTAACTGAACACTTGGCAACTGCCCTGAATGAATGAGAATCTTCACACACATGATTAGAATATAACTTACCTCTGAACAAGCTCCAGTGTGCATGCAGCTGACTCCTGGTACTCGATGTTGAGTACATAGTAACACGCGAACAGAGAAGCAAGGGCAGCTGCGAAAGTGTCTGATGCATCCAGTGTAACTTCAACTCTTCCTTCAATGGATACCATCCATCTTTTTGCGGTTATGAGCGAGTGTCCTGAAAAAGACAATGTACAGTACTTTACTCTTAATGAAATCTCACGATTAACACACATCTTCTTCCTAAAGGAAAAATCTGGAGTCAGTCAGTCCATATCCCTGTTGTTTGAGGTTGCAGAGTGCTGTTGATAGGTATCAGAACGACAGCAAGTACAACATACAGTAGACTGAATTTGCGAACTGGGAGCTGTAGAGGGGCAGCCATAATGTTACCAACAACGGAAAACATTTGACTGGAAGGTTTAACGGGTTGATTCACTCCGGAAACTCAAGAAACTAACTCTAGTTGCCAAACTGGGAGAGACTGCAAAATGAATGGACCAAGATCAAATCACAGCAGTGTGAGAAAACTGATGTCCTGAATAAGAAGAAAGGACGAAATGTTTTGTTTTGTTTTGTTTATGGCTTTTTATGTAGCCTTAAAATGTTTCAGTGGTTACTGCTGTCCAATTTTGACCATGATGTATAGTTTGTACTAAAGAGTAGATCCACCGCGCTTCTGCAGCATCCTTTTGTGCACCTTAATTAAAATCTAGCTAATAGTACATCTGTGCTGCTCCAAAATGTTACTTTTAGTATAGTTTGTACTGTTTAACCTGATTCCCTTAAGGATAAAAAGGCATCTTCTGTTCCCATAGGACCCAACTTCCTCCATTCCATGGACTATCCATAGTTTTCTAATGTACACTATATTGCCAGAAGTATTCGCTCACCTGTCTTGACTCATATATGAACTTCAGTCATATCCCATCCTTAATCCATAGAGTTTATTATGACGTCGGTCCACTCTTTGCAGCTATAACAGCTTCAAATCTTCTGAGAACACTTTCCACAAGGTTTAGAAGTTTATGGGATTTTTTGACCATTATTTCAGAAGCAAATTTTTGAGGTCACACCCTGATGTTGAATGAGGCGACTGGCTCTCAGGAGCCATTCAAATTCATCCCAAAGGTGTTCTATTGGGTTAAGGTCAGCACTCTGTGCAGGCCAGTCAAGTTCATCCACACCAAATTCTGTCATCCTTGCCTTTATGGACCTTGCTTTGTGCACTGGTGCACAGTCATGTTGGAACAGGAGGTGGCCATCCCCAAAAGTTGGGAGCTTGGAATTGTCCAAAATCTCTTGGTTAATGCTAAAGCATTCAAAGTTCCTTTCACTGGAACTAAGGGACCAAGCCCAGCTCGGGGATAGCCCCTTCCTGTTCCAACATGACGTTGCACCAGTGCACAAAGCAAGGCCCATAAAGGCATGGATAACAGAGTTTGGTCTGGATGAACTTGACTGGCCTGCACAGGGTCCTGACCTCAACTCAATAGAACACCTCTGGGATGAATTAGAGCGGATCCTGAGAGCCAGTCGCCTCGTCCAACATCAGTGTGTGACCTCCAAAATGCGCTTCTGAAAGAATGGTCAAAAAATCCCATGAAGATACTCTTAAATCTTGTGATAAGTCTTCCCAAAACAGTTGAAGCTGTTATTGCTGCAAAGAGTGAACCAATGTCATCATAAACCCTATGGATTAAGGGTGGGATGTGACTGAAGTTCATATGTGAGTCAAGACAGGTGAGCGAATACTTTTGGCAATATAGTGTATTTCAAAGGAATTAAATGGATTTAACTGTACATACAAATCAAGAAGAAAAATATACTTACCAAGCATAATGATTCTGGGTGTGTCTGGAAGACTCTCTTCCCCCTCGATGTCTGCCAGGGTTGCAGTGACCTATGTAAAACAAACAAACAAACAAAAAACACTTTCAGTGGTGTACATTAAACAATATTTTTCAGTGAAAACTTTGGTAACACTCCATTTGAAAGTGTCAACATAAGTGTGATATGAGCCTGTCATCAGGACATAACAAGTATCATGAACATTTATGGCTACTGTCATTAAGTGCCATTCAATTTTTGTAATGTATGCACCTCAAACAGTGTCAACTTTACATTACAAGAAAAAACACCAACACATGATAAATATCATGTCATGTCTATGATGGGCTCATGTCAACCTTATGTATCAAATAAAACATTACCAAACATGTTACTCAAGCAATTGCTGAATTAGCAGAGCAGTACAATTCATCAGTAATATGAGTTTGTAATGAAATACTATTACTTAACCAAAATGAATAGATGTGTGATAAGAAGAATACTTGATTAGATGATAGATGTGTTTGTACCAACAATACTTACATCAGCCAGAATGAAGAGAATCCGTCGGCTCTTTGAAGAAGGATGTGCTCCTCGGCTCCTCGCTCCGCTCACTGTAAAAAAAAAAAAAAAAGACAAAACCCTATTAGCAACTCTTGAAGACTTTCCTTAATTATTTCCAGCTAGCAAATAAATGTTGGGCTACTTCAAACAAAATCACATGTATCACTATGATATAAAAACGTCGAATTATGCCTGACAACTAAGCTACAGGGTCAAACATGAACAGATTTGACGTGCTAAAATAATGTTAGCCTGAATCGTCATTCCCTATGGGGGACGAGAGAGAGTCGTTTTCAATCGTTATCCTAGACCACGTAATTACTGTATTCTAAGTGTAAATAACACCAGATACCGATATTTTTATACCTCTAAAATTTAATTCATACACACACACACACACACACACACACACACACTGGTAATCTGTGTAGCCAAGCAGACTTTTGGGGAGGCTAGTCTGAGTCTAACTGAGTAGATGAATCGTCGTTCCCTATGGGGGACGAGAGTATCGTCGTTTTCAATCGTTATTCTAGACCACGTAATTACTGTATTCTAAGTGTAAATAACACCAGATACCGATATTTTTATACCTCTAAAATGTAATTCATACACACACACACACACACACACACACACACACACACTGGTAATCTGTGAAGCCAAGCAGACTTTTGGGGAGGCTAGTCTAACTGAGTAGCAGCTAGATGAATCGTCGTTCCCTATGACGAGCGTATCGTTCATTCACACAGATGTCGACATTTTCTATTTCCAAATGAATACACGTTAAAATGAATGCTTAAAGAATACAAGATACGTTTAAGTTAAACGAACACCCTGTAGTTATTTAATATGTAGCAAGCTCCCGCCTATATAGCTGTGGTTACATGCTAGCACTAGCTATCTAGAACACATAAGCACCCATTAAACTTATCTTCTTACTTAAGAAAAGATTTGCATGAACTAGAACGTAAACTTGCACAATACGTGGTAAAGCTTGATGTATGTGAAAACCAAACTCACCAAACTGCAATAACTCGGAGTTCCAAGTAGCAGTCATTCACCAGTCACTTCGCCAGTCAGTCTTCAATAGAACATAGACGTAACGTCGGTTGGCAAAACTTTAGCGAACGAGGTGGCAGTGGCTCTTAAATACAGCAAGGTGGCAGCAAAGTTACAATAAAGTTACAGCAAAGAAATTTTGATCAGGCTCGGTTACAGTAAGCACAAATATTACCCAAAATGCAATATTAACTACAGCACTGTACTGTAATGATATGAAGTGGTATCATACTGTTGAATTTTATTGTACTGTACTGTAAAACCTACAGCCATTTTTTTTAGGGGGCCTTCTTCCCCTTCCAGTCTTGCTTCCAGTCTTGTACAGGACCAGGATGTATTTGAGAAGGCATTGTGTTGAAATCATGTTCACATATCCTTTCAAATGAGGGTTATTTGTAAGAGAGGAGATATTAATGTTGTCGCACGATGAGTTTGAATTTAAGGGCCCTACCTTAAGCCTTACCCTAAACCTAACCCCCTCAACCCTCATCCTAATCCTAAATTGGGGGTACTACGTTATCAAAAAAAACGACACCTGGCCATCAAAAAACAATAACATCACATGGTATTTAACCTAGATCAAGATCTGTCCAAATTTGATAGATTGATGCCATACTTTTGTCTCTCTCACAGAAATCTACAAAATATCCAGCCGTGTAACCACTGACTATACACTGAAGCTAAGATGCTGTTTCCGCTCTGTAAGTGCTGGGTCTGGAGAAGAACCTATAGACGAATCCGACGAGTGTTTTGTGTAGGCTGCCATCATGTGGCGACGCCATTGTTGGACTGTCAGCAAACCTTTTTGACAATGCACAATCAATGACAGCTAACAGCAAAGACCATGGAATACATCTGCACTGTTAAAAAAATTCCTGTAAAATTACAGTACAGTACAGGCAGCACGGTTGCCAGAACTTTACTGTATATTAAATGAGCAATACAGTACTGTAATGTAGTTTACAGTAGTGTACAGTAATTATAAGACAATACAGTACTTTACTGTTTTTATTTTATTTTCAAATTTGACCTATTCCTCAGTTGCATTTAATATTTATTTCATTCATTTATTTATTATATCATTATTTTTTTATTTAGACTTAAGTATTTAAGTTATTACAACATGCATGAATCAAGAAACACATCACAATCTTACATAAAATATATTTATTAATTCTTCAGCAACTCATATTATTGCATTTAACATGTAATTAAAAAAAACATCACTGCTGTCACAAGAGGTAGAGAACACAATCCATTTGCATTTAATGCATTTAACATGTTATTAAAAAAAACATCACTGCTGTCACAAGAGGTAGAGAACACAATCCCTTTATGGCTCTGGCTGCCACACACACACACACACACACACACACACACACACACACACACACACACACACACTCTCATGCTCCTACACGCTCACTCACTCTTTCTCCCTCCCTTTCTCACACACAGACACACAGTGTGAACAATGTAGTATTTAAACTCTAACAGAAGTAGTATTTAAACTTTAATCTAAAACTGTAAACTATTCCAACAAACCAGAGGTAGAGAACACAATCCCTCTATGGCTATGGCTGCCACACACACACACACACACACACACACACACATGCTCACTCACTCTTTCTTCCTCCCTTTCTCACACACAGACACACAGTGTGAACAATGTAGCATTTGAACTCTTACAGCAGAGTTAGAGAATAGCAGAGGTAGAGAACACAATCCCTCTATGGCTCTGACCCCCCCCCCCACACTCATGGTCGCTCACTCTCACTCTCAAACACACACACGCACACACACACACACACACACACGCTCACTCACTTTTTCTCCCTCCCTTTCTCACACACAGACACACAGTGTGAACAATGTAGTATTTACACTCTAACAGAAATAGTAGAGGTAGAGAACACTCTATGGCTCTGCCCCCCCCCCCCCCCCCACACACACACACACACACACACATTCATGATCGCTCACTCTTTCACTCACACACACACACACACACACACACACACACACACACACACATTACTGTTCAATTGGACGTCTGCCACTCAAAGTCTAGCAGGGTGCGGATGAAGTTAGTCACATGGCAGTTCATGGCGGGTGCTTTTCTCTGAACCATTCTCCCAGTCTTCTTGCTGACACCTTGTCGCGAAGAGCATTTCTTGCCCTCATCAGGGTTAATTCTCACCAGAAACCTAGATTGTTAGAAATGTTAGATTATATTTGAACTTCCCATCTATAATTTGACAACTGATTAAAATGCTCAAGTGTTCAGTTAGTTAAAGCAACTGGACTTCTTTTTGGAGTTTTGAGATGTTTAAATTTCATCAAAAAAGGTTTCTTCAGTTCTGGTGTGGAGATATCCAAACCAGAACTGAAGAAGCCTTTTGGATGAAAGATGAAACGTTTTCAACCTCCAAAAAATCCAGTGGCCTTGACTAACTGAACACTTGGCAACTGCCCTGAATGAATGAGAATCTTCACACACATGATTAGAATATAACTTACCTCTGAACAAGCTCCAGTGTGCATGCAGCTGACTCCTGGTACTCGATGTTAAGTACATAGTAACACGCGAACAGAGAAGCAAGGGCAGCTGCGAAAGTGTCTGATGCATCCAGTGTAACTTCAACTCTTCCTTCAATGGATACCATCCATCTTTTTGCGGTTATGAGCGAGTGTCCTGAAAAAGACAATGTACAGTACTTCATTCTTAATGAAATCTCACGATTAACACACATCTTCTTCCTAAAGGAAAAATCTGGAGTCAGTCAGTCCATATCCCTGTTGTTTGAGGTTGCAGAGTGCTGTTGATAGGTATCAGAACGACAGCAAGTACAACATACAGTAGACTGAATTTGCGAACTGGGAGCTGTAGAGGGGCAGCCATAATGTTACCAACAACGGAAAACATTTGACTGGAAGGTTTAACGGGTTGATTCACTCCGGAAACTCAAGAAACTAACTCTAGTTGCCAAACTGGGAGAGACTGCAAAATGAATGGACCAAGATCAAATCACAGCAGTGTGAGAAAACTGATGTCCTGAATAAGAAGAAAGGACGAAATGTTTTGTTTTGTTTTGTTTATGGCTTTTTATGTAGCCTTAAAATGTTTCAGTGGTTACTGCTGTCCAATTTTGACCATGATGTATAGTTTGTACTAAAGAGTAGATCCACCGCGCTTCTGCAGCATCCTTTTGTGCACCTTAATTAAAATCTAGCTAATAGTACATCTGTGCTGCTCCAAAATGTTACTTTTAGTATAGTTTGTACTGTTTAACCTGATTCCCTTAAGGATAAAAAGGCATCTTCTGTTCCCATAGGACCCAACTTCCTCCATTCCATGGACTATCCATAGTTTTCCAATGTACACTATATTGCCAGAAGTATTCGCTCACCTGTCTTGACTCATATATGAACTTCAGTCATATCCCATCCTTAATCCATAGAGTTTATTATGACGTCGGTCCACTCTTTGCAGCTATAACAGCTTCAAATCTTCTGAGAACACTTTCCACAAGGTTTAGAAGTTTATGGGATTGACCATTATTTCAGAAGCAAATTTTTGAGGTCACACCCTGATGTTGAATGAGGCGACTGGCTCTCAGGAGCCATTCAAATTCATCCCAAAGGTGTTCTATTGGGTTAAGGTCAGCACTCTGTGCAGGCCAGTCAAGTTCATCCACACCAAATTCTGTCATCCTTGCCTTTATGGACCTTGCTTTGTGCACTGGTGCACAATCATGTTGGAACAGGAGGTGGCCATCCCCAAAAGTTGGGAGCTTGGAATTGTCCAAAATCTCTTGGTTAATGCTAAAGCATTCAAAGTTCCTTTCACTGGAACTAAGGGACCAAGCCCAGCTCGGGGATAGCCCCTTCCTGTTCCAACATGACGGTGCACCAGTGCACAAAGCAAGGCCCATAAAGGCATGGATAACAGAGTTTGGTCTGGATGAACTTGACTGGCCTGCACAGGGTCCTGACCTCAACTCAATAGAACACCTTTGGGATGAATTAGAGCGGATCCTGAGAGCCAGTCGCCTCGTCCAACATCAGTGTGTGACCTCCAAAATGCGCTTCTGAAAGAATGGTCAAAAAATCCCTGAAGATACTCTTAAATCTTGTGATAAGTCTTCCCAAAACAGTTGAAGCTGTTATTGCTGCAAAGAGTGAACCAATGTCATCATAAACCCTATGGATTAAGGGTGGGATGTGACTGAAGTTCATATGTGAGTCAAGACAGGTGAGCGAATACTTTTGGCAATATAGTGTATTTCAAAGGAATTAAATGGATTTAACTGTACATACAAATCAAGAAGAAAAATATACTTACCAAGCATAATGATTCTGGGTGTGTCTGGAAGACTCTCTTCCCCCTCGATGTCTGCCAGGGTTGCAGTGACCTATGTAAAACAAACAAACAAACAAAAAACACTTTCAGTGGTGTACATTAAACAATATTTTTCAGTGAAAACTTTGGTAACACTCCATTTGAAAGTGTCAACATAAGTGTGATATGAGCCAGTCATCAGGACATAACAAGTATCATGAACATTTATGGCTACTGTCATTAAGTGCCATTCAATTTTTGTAATGTATGCACCTCAAACAGTGTCAACTTTACATTACAAGAAAAAACACCCATTGACAACAGTCATAAACATTAATGAAGTGCCATTCATTTCGATGATAAATATCATGTCATGTCTATGATGGGCTCATGTCAACCTTATGTATCAAATAAAACATTACCAAACATGTTACTCAAGCAATTGCTGAATTAGCAGAGCAGTACAATTCATCAGTAATATGAGTTTGTAATGAAATACTATTACTTAACCAAAATGAATAGATGTGTGATAAGAAGAATACTTGATTAGATGATAGATGTGTTTGTACCAACAATACTTACATCAGCCAGAATGAAGAGAGAATCCGTCGGCTCTTTGAAGAAGGATGTTAAGAGTAGGACCGCTGAGATGGACATACTTGTATGCCTGTGCTCCTCGGCTCCTCGCTCCGCTCACTGTAAAAAAACAAACAAAAAAAAAACCAAAACCCTATTAGCAACTCTTGAAGACTTTCCTTAATTATTTCCAGCTAGCAAATAAATGTTGGGCTACTTCAAACAAAATCACATGTATCACTATGATATAAAAACGTCGAATTATGCCTGACAACTAAGCTACAGGGTCAAACATTGAACAGATTTGACGTGCTAAAATAATGTTAGCCTGAATCGTCATTCCCTATGGGGGACGAGAGTATCGTCGTTTTCAATCGTTATTCTAGACCACGTAATTACTGTATTCTAAGTGTAAATAACACCAGATACCGATATTTTTATACCTCTAAAATGTAATTCATACACACACACACACACACACACACACACACACACACACACTGGTAATCTGTGAAGCCAAGCAGACTTTTGGGGAGGCTAGTCTAACTGAGTAGCAGCTAGATGAATCGTCGTTCCCTATGACGAGCGTATCGTTCATTCACACAGATGTCGACATTTTCTATTTCCAAATGAATACACGTTAAAATGAATGCTTAAAGAATACAAGATACGTTTAAGTTAAACGAACACCCTGTAGTTATTTAATATGTAGTAAGCTCCCGCCTATATAGCTGTGGTTACATGCTAGCACTAGCTATCTAGAACACATAAGCACCCATTAAACTTATCTTCTTACTTAAGAAAAGATTTGCATGAACTAGAACGTAAACTTGCACAATACGTGGTAAAGCTTGATGTATGTGAAAACCAAACTCACCAAACTGCAATAACTCGGAGTTCCAAGTAGCAGTCATTCACCAGTCACTTCGCCAGTCAGTCTTCAATAGAACATAGACGTAACGTCGGTTGGCAAAACTTTAGCGAACGAGGTGGCAGTGGCTCTTAAATACAGCAAGGTGGCAGCAAAGTTACAATAAAGTTACAGCAAAGAAATTTTGATCAGGCTCGGTTACAGTAAGCACAAATATTACCCAAAATGCAATATTAACTACAGCACTGTACTGTAATGATATGAAGTGGTATCATACTGTTGAATTTTATTGTACTGTACTGTAAAACCTACAGCCATTTTTAACAGTGTGACATTATACAGGTAGTAGTGAATCTCGTAAATCACGGCATTTTATGGTGTGCTATCACATTATCCCTATGGACAGATTGGCGATCTAACAGCTCAAAAATGGCGCCTGCTTACTTCTGGTAGTTTCGTCGGATTCGTGTATATTTGAAGAAAAAAAAATCTCAGACCAAAAAACATTAGCCTGATTTGACCGTCCACTTTCAGATTGTTTCACTTTGTGCAAAGTATCTGGTACCATCTCCATCTTTTCCTCTCTAGAGGGCACTATGCTATGTTTTGAAACATTTTGCTAGAATTTGTATAAAATGTATATAAAGCTCACTCTCCCTGCACAGATCAGCGTCGGTGAAAACTAAACTTTTGTGCAATCGGGAATTTTAAAGAAATCCTATTCAAGTGTAGTTGTGCCATCCAGGAGGAGGCTAAGAATCAAACAAAAACTGTTATTGAACGTTTCTGCTGATAATCCTCCATGTAGAATTGTGTAGTCTACAAGCTAGGAGGCACGGACGAGCTCACTAAGGTGCACATTTTACTCTGAAACATGTCACTTATAAATCTCAATGAGTTCCATAATATATACCTGTATAAGGGTACGACGAGTGGGAAATGTTAAAATCTTAGTTAAATCCTGCAAGTGGGGGCTTTCAGCAATGCAGTAAAAAAACATCATGGACCCTACCTTTCATGCGATAGTAAGGCATTGGGTTCCAGAGAGCAGTGTGAAAGGGCGTGGTATAGGGTTCTAGGGCTATTACCGGTACCTGTTTCTACTTTAATATTGGGGTTCAAGGCAGATAACTGCTATTATGATTCACATGTCAGCCCAGACATGAGTGTCACTTGAGTTTATCTCTCTGTTTATTTTCAGTACCCTAGGTGGCTGTTATAGAACTGAGCAGTTATAGATGTATGCACTCTGCAGATCAAGTGTGTTTTACTTTGTTGTTCAATAAAGGCTTGAAGTGACAATCAAGCTTCGTGAGCTATTTGTTACAATATGTATGCGTTAATTTTAGTCATGCTTTTGAGACATTATTGACAGTGCAAAGACTAGAGATACTGATATGGAAAGTTCAATTGTAAGACGTGTCTTCCAGACATGATAGATAGATTTGCCTTCTTTTTCCTCTTAAGCAAAGCAACCCTCTCTGTCTTCAGTGCTTAGTTTAGTTCTACGTTTACCCAACGTTTGTCATTTGGAAATATTCTAAACATTTTAACAGTCCAACTTTAAACCAGAAAGTTACTGACAAACCTTTGATAAATAAAGTAAAATTATCACTGAAGAGGAAAAAGAGCTTTGACATAGTCCACATGCACGTGTCTGTGACTGTCACATTCAATGTGCAAGTCAACATTCCTGACAAACGGTGACATATAAACAGTGTCATGAATCACTGTAGATTACTACGGGAAGCCACAAGGAATGTTTTCAGGAAAACATATTTCCTATTTACTGTATTGCATTAATCAAGATAAATGAATATGTGACACCAGATTACAGGAAGCCATAAAGTGCACATGGAATGTTTCCAGTAAATGAGTTGAACTGGTTTGGCACACCTGCAGGCCGACAGCTTTTTTCATCCTTTCATGAAAACATTCAGTCTGCACAGTGTGGCTTCTTGTAACCTGTTGTCACTATTTTCACTTCTGTTCATTCTTGCACATTTATTTGGCCAAGTCTGTTAGTACACACAAGTATAAATATCAGTGGTGCTTATGTAGCCGGTGGCGGTCCGCACCGCACATGGGTCTCGAACCCGCCACCCCGCAAGCTACAAACTCCCAGCGTGGGAGTGGAACGCTCTAACCAACTGAGCTAAAAGCCCAAGCTTCTAACTCACTGTGTTAGAAGCGCCCATGGAATTGGGTGATGAGGATTTACACACTACCACCGAGCTAGCCGCGCTAGCTGGCCTCCGTTACTCTTAGCAGAAAATATTGATAACAATGCAAAGAAAAAAACAGTGTATAACAACAGTAAGTAGCCAACAGTGTATAACAACAGTAAGTAGCCTTTTAGATCTATACTTTCACATAAAAATAGTAGGCCTACCCAAACCAAACAGGTAACCTCTTTTAAATTGGAGTCACATTTTTCTTTTATGTTTTCAACACTTCCTTAAATATATCTCAGCAGAGGCAACTCCGTGTCTGTGCTGCATACATCACCAGAGTTCTAAACCTTCACCTTGCCATTATTTCCATGGAACCGGTCACCTGGTCAGCCATCATCCCTTACATAGGTAGAGGACAGGTGGAATCCAGTGGTTCTGTATTTAGACAGGTGGAGGACAGGTGGAATCCAGTAATCCAGTGATTATGAAAGTGAGGTAAAAGTACTGTAATGTCACAATGTATTCAATATGAGCTATCACATTTGATGAAAAATGAAGCTGAAATATTAATGTCATGTTTTATGCGCCGTCGGGCTGTTCTTCGCCTTCGCCTCGTCCATTATTTTTCTTATATCGGGACACCTCGGCGGCCGTTATCCCTTACTTACAGTCTCACAAGATGGTTGGGAGGCACAAACATACTCCCATCCTTCCACCAACTCTGGAACTGGAACCTGGTTTGTTATATTTTGGTGTACAACCTGTGCCCTTGTGTTTGTTTGACGCTTACAGACCCTATTTCGTCTTGCGAGACCGGACTTTGTCACAGTGTATTCAGGAGGCAGACTGCTAGCAGATTAAGAGGAGATGCCTATGATCATGCTGAAACCATGCAGGAATTCATATTGCACCTTTTAATTATCCTGAGTGAATCAACACGTAGCCCTGCTGTTTCACATTCAGTAACTAAGTGCTGTCGATAGCTGTAACAATGAAAAATCATTTTTGAAAAAAATAAAAAACACCACTGGTTTGCAAACCCATGTTTCCTCTAGACTGATGTTGGTCCATGTTAATAAAAACAGCACTGACATACTTAAATAGTACATTCTTCATTCATCACTCTGAACATGAATTATGCAGGTGCATTGGAATTTGCAGATATACTGGTTGAACTGGCAGTAAAATTGTGGAGCATACGTCCTAAATTAAACTAAAAGTAAGTTTCTGTGTCAGATTCCATTAGTGTTAAATTATGGTTCGCTATTCAGTCTAAAGTATGTCAGATGTTTATTGGAAGTGTTATTTTCCATTCTTGGTAACTTTGACTTTGACATGATTCTGTGGTATCGCAATAAAGGAAATAAGGTGACAAAAGGTGCTGTGAATTGTCAGAAAGGGAGGTGTCTTTTCCCTTTTCACAGTGAACTTCCCCTTTAGTAGTCTGTCAGTCTGTATATATACAGCCACTGTGTCTGAGTGTGTGTGTGTGTGTGTGTGACAATACAGTGTTTGAACACCTACAGTACCTGTTGGGCTGTAAGCACAGGAAGTCCTCTGCTGAAGGGCACAGTTCTTCAGTGTGTTCCAGCTCAAGCATCCCTCTCAGCTACTGCCACTGCTCTCCAGCATCAACCACTGATCTCCTGCATCAACCACTCCTCAGCTACCAGACATTGGTAAGGGTTCACATCTTTACTTCTGAGTTTTCAAGCTACATTTTGGTAAGGGTTCACATCTTCACTCTCATGTCTTTGTTTTGTTTTGTTTTGTTTTTTTTTTCACCTAAAAACAGAGCCAGGGAAAAGAACCAGAAAATTTGATACAATATAGACCAAAAGAATGGTTAAGCTGCCTCTAGCATTAAGTGAATGGGGCATAAAATAGGAAAATGAAGCTGAATGGAAGTTTCTTTGGCAGTCTAATTGTTCTTTGCTGCTGTTCACTATTCAGTCCATGTTGTGTCACAGTGAAACAGAAACGGATTAGAAATATTGTATAACTCTTATAAATGTATGTATCCACATGAAAGCAATACTCTGGTGGACTTCGGGAGCTTGTATTATTGATATCAAGTTTGATGATCCAAGATGCGGTGACGGCAAATTCAGATTAAATATTGATGTCTTCAGAAACGTAAACTATTTAAATCAGTGTGCACCAACAATGTACTCTATGCTTGATTTTATGTGTATGGGCCCTGATAATATTTTGTAAGATCATGCCAGGGTCATGCCAGGACAAACCTTATAAGTGTTTTGAAAATAGCAATTTGAAATCAATAATTCCCAAGCTACAATCAAAGTCTGCAGGCTTTATGTCACCGTAGGCTAATATTAAACTTACTGTAGTTTTAAACAAATCACTGACCATCAACCACACAGTAACGTTAGTCTGTGACATCACATTTCTACCTGAAAAGTTGAACACTTTTAAATTTTTCGACGGACGCAACGGAGCTGTTGGGATGGACGGACCCACAATGCATTTTGCGAAAGCTCCATGCAAAGTCATTGAGATCCATCAACGGACATGCACAGTCTGAAACAGGGGTTAGGCTTCGCTATAAGACTTAAACAGCTCCTATCAAGACTTTCAATGACAGATATCTCAGGACAAATTTTGTCCAAAGTTTTAGATTGAATCAATTTTGATTTCATATTAAATAAATTTTCCCCATACTGTAATTTAAGTTTGCACACATTTAATTTAATTTGGACAAAGTGTGGTTAAGTTTTCTCTTTTGTTTCTGCACAAGTAAAAATATTTTATAGCATATTAGTGCAATAAAATGCAGTTTGAGATCTAAATAGAGAACAAAATGCTTAGAGATGTACAGTAAAGTTTGAGACACTCTTTGAGATGTTTTATGAAATGTTAGATTGAGATTTTTTTGAGCTGTTTGTTTGAGATGTAAGTTTGAGATATACTTTGAGACGTTTGACACGTGCTTTGAGATGTTAGAGACGTGCTTGTCATGTTATTGGAGATACTGATATCCAAAATATCAAGATATCAAGATAAAAATATCAAGATCAAGATATCCAAAATCAGAGATAGTCAGAGATAGTCACATTCCATTATGCAAGTCAACAGTCAACATTCCTGACATACATGTACCACTATGTCAAGAATCACAGTATGATACGGGAAGCGAAAGTACACAAGGAATGTTTTCAGTAAAACTTGTGTATTCTCTTTATTGTATATTACAACAGTGAGGAGAAGTGAATACGTGACACCAGATTACAGGAAGCCATAGTGCTCAAGGATGTATATTTGTATTTATTTTAATATATTCAATCCATTTACTCATTTTCAAAAACATTCCAAAATTAATTGTAATTTGCCTCAGCATAAAATTACAGTTTTAGTGTTTTAATTGTTTAAGGACAAATCAGACAAACAAAGACAAACAAGTTTCAAATCTTGAAAACTGAACTATTTAAATTCAGGTTAAATGTTTTTTAGAGTATTTTGAAAAGGAGCTCTTACTGTATTTATCAATAAGTTCGATAAGTATCAATTTGCTTATCTTCACTTTTTTTATTTCAATGTCTTTCATCCACTTTTGTATTTTTATCGTGGTAATTATCATAATGCCACAATTATTAATCAAGATTACTACATCATTTTGCCAAAAAAAAAATAATAAATAACATGGGTAAGGGATATACCCAGGGATGTAGGGTTCAAGAAACTGTGGTTGATGTGGTCAACACAATATTTAGATTTCTTTAGCATAACACTGATCTATCACTGTGTGTGTGTGTGTGTGTGTGTGTGTGTGTGCGTGCATGCGTGTGCGCGCGTGTGTGTGTACATGAGTATGTGTGTGTGTGTGTGTGTGTGTGTGCGTGCATGTGTGTGTGCGTGTGTGTGTACGTGTGTGTGTGTGTGTGTGTGTGTGTGTGTGTGTGTGTGTGTGTGTGTGTGTTTGTGTGTGTGCCTGCCTGCTTCTATGTTGTCTGAACAATAAGTCTTAGTCAACTCAACTAAAGTGTCAAGGTGACAAGAATGAACAATAATTTTCACAGTGGTTTATATTGGGGAAATTATTGGCTTGCTTTCAATCTTCCTCTCTTTCTGATTTCTGTTGTCATTCATTAAAAAATGGCCTTGCTTTGCCTGTAAATCCGGTAAATTATGGGATATTAAAGAATGACAACTAAATTAATAAATGTGACAAATGCTTCAGGGCGTTGCCCACCTTAACACCTACATTTAATCCATTGCCTCTGCAAGCCCTGCCCTGCGAAAGTAAAGGGACTGGAATTTTACAGGTGCAACACACTAACCAATAGGAGGCAGGTGTGGGTATTGTTCACACAGAATGCAAAGTGAAAGTAAAGTGTGTGGAATTTCAGAGATAAGGTGATGATATTTCTACAGCTCCTTGCTGATCTCTGATATTGGCATGTGGGTCTGAATCAGGGGTGCCATCACATGTTTTAAAGTATAGTATTGCCAAATGTTCTCAGCGATTAGCCTAAAATGTGTTACCATAAAGTTTTTTGTGTGTTTGATGATCATCACCCATTTAGAATGTTGTTAAACCTGTAAATAACTGTAGCCTTCAGATAATTCATCCCTGTGGTTGAACAACACCTGCAGTGACACCCCGCTTCCAACACCACTCCCTTTTCTGGTGGTTTGGTGGAGTCCTGGCACATACCCCCGGTAGGGTAGAAGTTTCAAAGTGCTATGTTGGTGGACAAGTTATGATTCCATAAAGGCCACACACGCACAAGTTTCAATGCCAGTGGCGAGGCACATCAAACAAGCTCAAAATAAAAGAACACCTAGTTGCAACATGGCATTATTCACTGCATTGCTAACAAACACTACCATCATCAAACACACAAAAACTTTATGGTAACGCATTTTAGACTAATCGCTGAGAAAATTTGGTAATACTAGGCTTACTTTAAAACATGCGAGGGCACCCCTGATGCTGGTACATAGTTATGCTGTGAAAGTGACGTTAATTGTTACAATATTGCCACGAGAGATCACGCCATACTGCTATAAAAAATAATACACTTGTATCACATAGGCTACTTTTAGGCTACAGACAGAATCTAATCTGATTATAGCACGTTTGTTTTGTCATATCATATCCTATTTAGTGCTTCATGTGAAATTTGAAGCTTGATGTTACACCAAAAAGCAGTATAGCCAGGCCATACAGATTGAAAAGTAGTATTCCCGGGGCAATAAAAGGAAAATGTTTAACTTACAGTGGTTCTGTTGGCTTTACAGGAGCCCATAACTGCAGTAACTAAGCTAGTGTATGCTTGGAAAAAAATAAATTCTCTTTGGCTTGTGACAGTTGGTTGGCTCCATATTAAAGTACTGGTTTCTCAGGAGTATAATAGATATGCAGTCCCAAATGTATATCTTTTGTTTTGACAGTTGCAAGCAAGACCTGGACCATTGGAGAAGAGGCAATGATGACTTCACTCCCTTGGTGGCTACTCATTGTGGCAATACGTAAGAGTTGACTCACATCCACCAACAGTGCCTTTTTTTAGCTTTATTTAAGCACTCTACAGGTAGATTTTGACATTGTTCAATTCAGATGTGAACAAGGATTCACACAATACACTTTTTAATTCAATACAAACCACCGATCTTGAGTTTTGCATATCTAGCCATTGTTCTTGTTCAGCCCAAATAGCTGCCCGAAGGCCTATTTAAGATGGCGGCTGAATAAAGGGACTTGCGAGTTACAATAGAAGGACTTTACTAGTAATAAAGTGATTAAGGCAATAATTAGATGTCTAGATGTTGTGCCATGATGAACGCAATCTCACATTGTGTCCTCATGGTGGCAGAATGCAAGAGATTTATGTTTTAAAATGAATTCAATGAATAGCCTACTCTGTAACACTGCTACATTGAGATGATCTCAAAAAAATACAATAAATAGTAATACTAAATAGTAATAAAGTTCTGTCTTTGTCTCCAGGGACTTCTTCAGCTTGTACTCCTCAGCTCGTAAACAGCACAAACCAACGTAAGACTTCACTTCCACATTTACTACTGTTCATCAGAGTACTACTGTATATAAATGTACATGTCATGAAAAAGTGAACCATCACCAAAACTGCACCTACTTCATCAGAGTTTTAGAAGCAGAACATAACTAATGCCAACTATTATAATTAGTAAATTTGTAATTAATATAGTAAACTAAATAACAGTCAATAAGGCCAATCTTAATTACAAATCGCAAAAAAATTGCAAAAAAAAACAAAAAACAAATAATGTGCAATATTCCTCTCAGCGGCTGCAGATATAGCCTTCCTGCTAGATGGATCTGGCAGTGTGTCAGCCCACCAGTTCAGCGTCATGAAAACATTTGTGAAAAATGTGACTGGAACTTTAATACCGTTTAACACATCTGTGAGTCTGACCCCTTCATGATACAATGTTGAATATATGTAAAGCTAACTAAACTGTCAACAGAGATTGCAGAAGTGTTTTGTCCCATGTGATAAACCATTTATTCCTGCCCCCAGTTTGCCTTTGTCCAGTATTCCAGCGGAACCACCATCCATGTGACCTTTGATCAGTTCAATGGAACAGACTGGCAAAATCAGGTGGACAGCATCAGCCAGTTAGGAGGAGGCACACGAACTGCACACGCCATGCAGACAGTCGTGTAAGTCTGAAATTTAAGTGTGTGTAGGCTAACCTGGTAGCTTTATATACATAACTTTCCGGTACATTTAACTTTTACCATCGTGAACAAACGGGTTAGCATATATGAATCAGATATTCATAAACAGTTCATAATAGTATGTGGTCATATAAACCATTCTAAATCAGATATTTATTAAGAGAATGTGGTCACCTGAAGAGCCTGTCTTAAATAACACAGGAACACAGTGTTTCATCCCTCTGCTGGAGCAAGACCTGATGCCCACAGGATCCTCATCGTCATCACAGATGCACAATCTTCAGATTCTTACCTGTACCCCACTGTCACAGCACAAGCTAATGCAAAGAACATCACTAGATACGCTATTGGGGTATGAAGAGCTATCATAGACAAATTTCATCAACAATGATTAATTTTAGTCTGTATTAGTGTATGTAACCCCCTGAGAGAGTATAATGTTAAATTCCCCTAATGTGTTTTGCTAATTCCTCTGACAGATTGGCTATGCCTTCAGCAGTCAGTCAGCTCTAAATGAGCTCAGTGGCATTTCATCTTCACCTGATTCACATCATGTGTTTAAAGTGGACAACTTTGAGGCACTGGACAATATCAGCAGTACGCTGGAAGAAAGCATCATGGAGACACAAGGTACTGTAGGCAGACTTCTGTCATCAAAACCATTAAATAAATCTTATCAGATATCCCAAGATTCATGGGTAACACTTTGCGGTAAGGGTACATGAATTATCATGAATTCATGCAACTTCATCTCTGAAAGTTTAATGAGTTATCAGGAATTAACATGAATTCATTGTTTGTCATTAATGACCTCCTGCTGAAATAGCACATGATCTTAAGTATTAGTTACTCTGGGTACATCATCATAAGTCATGATTAATTAGCATGAGTCATGATTAATAGCATGATCATGATGAATTCATCTTATTTGTGCCCCCTCAACTAAAGTGTTGACATGGTTAAATTGGTAAAATGCAGTTGACGTATGGGATAGATATGAGGAACTAGGCCAAAGTAGTCTAAATAGGTACTTTTATTATATCAAATTATATCAAATTCTTTTGAACAAAAACATTATGATCATGTGTAATTAGTCATGACTCATGATGATGTACCCAGAGTAATTAATGCTTAAGATCATCTGCTATTTCAGCAGGAGGTCATTAATGATAAACAATGAATTCATGCTAATACCTGATGAGTCATTAGATATTCAGAGATGAAGTAATGCATGAATCACGAATGAATCATGAATGAAATCATGCATGAATTCATGATAATTCATGTACCCTTACCGCAAAGTGTTACCGATTCATGTAATCTGTGTTTGCAGGCGTGCTCGCTTGTTTGCCCACAACTACACCTCAACCCAGTGCCAACCCAGGTAAGAGTCAGTAGACTGTGAGCCAGTGTCTAAACAGGCAAACAGAGGGAAATTGAAATACTGTCATTGTAAAACAATAAAGAAATGTAGATTACGAATGTAACTATGGATCTGTGAGACCGAGGGATGACCGTCACTATCCTTGTCGCTCGGACCATTATGAGGCGCACAAGGTAGGAGACTGAACCGGGAGCATTCTCTGCTGTTTACAAACGTGAGTCGTTCTTTTATAGTACATCGAGTTAAAATATGTAGTGGAATGGATGAGCCAACTAGCACGTTGTGTTTCATGCAGAAACATGACGGTGTCCTCCATCTTCTCAAGATTGGAATCTCAAAGTTTTAGCCACGATGAAAAGATGCGTTTGTCAGACTTTTGTAAGGAGACATATGTCTTGACAACAGTCTTGACTGTTAGTAACCCTAACAGTACCCTTGTGTCGGGTGTCTTGACAACGATTCAATTATGATTGAAATGATACTACACTTCAAAATCTGATCAAAAATATGGTATCTTGCATCCTGCAATGTGACTAAGTTCAGGTTTATTAGGTGTAAATGAATTTTTGCAAAAGGAATAGGACCAATTTTGTTTTTGTGATATGAAGTACAGGCACATGATAGAAATGACAATGAGCAAAATACCATCAAGTACTTAACCTGCTTCAATCAAGCAGTGGCATTCTAGACCATATTGTGAAGCTCAAACTGAAAAAGGGTGAAAGCAAAGATCATAGAAATACTGAACCTCAACCCTCTCTGGAGAAATTGTGTGAAAGTTCCAAAGATGTATTACCGTAAACATCCACCAGTGTTTCCCTTGATCAAGTCCCTCAATCCTGTCTTGCACTTGACAATTGCCCTGAAGGAAATGACAAGTGCAAGTACAGTAAGGCCTCAGTCACTTGAATGAATGAATCCATATCTTTCTCTACAGGTTCCTGCTCATCAACCACTGAAATCACAACCCACACAAGTCAAGGTAAAAGAGTTTTTAAAGGTATAATCCGGAGTGAATCAACATCTAGCCCTGCTGTTTTATACTGCTAAGCGCTACTGAAAGCCACCTCAATGATAAAATTTTGTCCATCCTAGACCGAGTTTGTGAAACGGCAGCTAACACTAAGTGAATGAGGCATGTCATAAACGAAACCTAATCGATTTGCTTTCGTTTTGAAATGCCCCATTCTGTTAACGTTAGCTGCCGTTTCGCTATCTCAGGCTGCCTTGCATGAAATCCAGTGATTGAGGTGGCTAACAATAGCGCTTGGTACTACAAAACAGTAGGACTACGTGTTGATTCACGCCGGCTTTCTCCTTTAAGCACATTCACTGTGTATTCTATAAAACTGATAGTTCCGGTCCTCGATTGTGATTGGTTGAGAACGCGTTCGATGCCATTGTAAATTAAGCATTTAGCACAGCTTCAACTGCATTTCGTTCTGAACTGCTGCGTCATAAGAGAGTGAATGGAGCAGTTCTTATGCGTTACTTGGCAACCATTCAGTAGGAGGAAACGGTATCAATGAATAACTCACTATATTTCTCGTGGTTGTGTCTTACGTTAATGAAACCACTGCAGGTTAACGTGGTAACAGTTTTAGAAAAGCAATAAACCCCTTGAATTCGGTGTTATTGCTGGTTTTTCTAACAACACCCACAGCATTAACACCGGCCTCTCGGGATTTATTGCTTACTTAAACTACCATATACAGGCCTACATCAGACAGGTCTATGGAATGAATTACAATTTGCTAGCAGAAAATCAGCAAAGATCATAGAATACTGACCAAGGAAGTGGAACTTACGTTTCAATGAGCAAACGTGAATAATTCCAGTCTGTATAAGTCTATTGCGTCACTATGATTTTTTTTTATTTAAGATCACTCATATCAGCATAGTGAGAGCTTGCCTTTGGTCTGTGATCTTTCTTTACACCATCAATCTTGATTTGTATAGTTATTTTGTTGTGACTGAATGACAAAGAGGAAAGATCATTTAATGGATCAAAACCACTAACTTACCAATAACTTACTGTTAATAAGCTATTTCTGAAACATTATTGGGGATGGTTATTATACGGAAGATCTGATATCACCAAGTAATTAAGAGTCCAGGATCAATGTCAAACTTGTTACCCTGGATCAGTGGGTTAGGTGTAGGGTTAGGATTAAGATTAGGGTTAGGGTTAGGGTTAGAGTACATTGATCCAGGACAAACAAGTTTAACATTGATCCTGGACTCGTAATTACTTGGTGATATTAGATCTTGCGTTATTATACAGTGGTGCCAAAAACGATATTGTTGTCCTCTAAGTAAACTAAACTAATACAGAATTCTTTTCTCAATTCTCAAATTGAATATGCCTATTCAGCATCTGCAGATATCGCCTTCCTTATGGATGGGTCTGGGAGTGTGTCAACACACCAGTTCAACATCATGAAGAAGTTTGTGAAAAATGTGACTGCAACTCTCCTGCAGTATAACACCACTGTGAGTCTGAATCAAACTTCAAATTTGAATATGATATATATTTTTATCACCCGGTGGAATGGAATACTGTTTTCTGATTGGCTGACAGGGTGTCCGTTATTTCTTGAATAAAAAAAGTTTGGCTGAAGCGGAAGCATTCGCTTCCACCTTGTCTATTATTACCTTATATCGGGACACCTAGGTGGCCATTATCCCTACATGTTTTGTAATGCATTTTAGGATTTTTAAAGCATATAAGAAAGTCAAACACCCATGTATCAATTTATCCTACAAGCTTGTGAATGTTAGGCACAGTGTACCATATAACCATAAAATGAACTTTTTTTCTCTCTGCAGTTTGCATATGTCCAGTACTCCACTGGCACCACCATCCACTTGACCTTTGACCAGTTTAATAGAACGGACTGGCAAAGTCAAGTGGACAACATCGTTAAGATAAGTGGATTGACATACACTGCAGCTGGTATCCGGACAGTTGTGTAAGTAGTTTAACATCATAACTTCATAAAAATGAACTGTTGTGTAAAGTAATTAAGATGTGGCTGGTCTAACAGAAAAAAAATGTAAAAATTGGCTGTCATATTGAGGCAACATGTATGAGGCTTGGCCTGCTTTATTTTGAGACTTTTAACTACTGTACAAAAAATATTTGTTGTTAATGACTTGTTGTTAATTGTTAAATTGCATTTCTAATCTTGCTCCTTCCCCTTCCCCCTGCCCTGATTGGTTCGGTTAGAAAATATTGGGTTTGAAATTGCTCTGAAGGGCTTAAACATCAGATCGTTGCGCGGAACTGCCTTAAAGTTACGTAGCGCATCATCTGACGTGAGTGAGGTAATGGCACCAGGGCTTTGAATTAGAAATTTTTGCCAATTGGTTTGTTCTGAACAGAAACAGTATTTTAATGTTCCTGGTTTTGGCTCCCACCCTAAAACTGATGTTCCCAAACCTGTTAGAACAAAAAATATGTATATAGTTCCTGAACCGGTTAACATCGTTCCATGTCAGCTGTTGGACATAAAATATGTATGTTTTCAAATTTAGTATGAATAGTCATAATATTGTCCATTGGTCTACAGCAAACATAATAAAACACTAGGCCACTGCTTTACACAAGTTGCATCATTGCCTTCTGCATAGCCTAAATTTGAACTGAATAATTTCATGACAGGAGGTTACCCTCACAATATAATTGATGACACAAACTTTTCAGGAACAAAAAAAAGAACCGGTTTTAACCGGTTACCACTATTTTTAAAAATCTTTTCTGTTGCACAACATTAAAAATGATAAAGTTTCTGGCTTCAATTCGGTTCCAAGCAAAACGGCAAAAGTTTCTGGTTTCCGTTTTCGTTTCATGAACCGTTTCAAAGCTTTGTATGGCACTATCTTTGTATAGTCGCCAGACATATGGCTATAAACAAGACAGCTATGGATTTGTTTACCCTGGACTGTTTCTTTAAGTATGTGTCATGAATCTCTGTTGATTTCCACAGGAATAGTGTGTTTGATCCCTCTGCTGGAAACAGGCCTGATGCCCACAGGATCCTCATCGTCATCACAGATGGCCAATCCCATGATTCCTCACATTACCCCACAGTCACAGCCCTGGCTGATGCAAAGAACATCACTAGATACGCAATTGGGGTATGAGATAGCCCATTGTTTATCAAAGTGATAAACAATCACCGCATGTTGATAATATCTGCCTGTAATAAGCGGGATAACATGAGGCGGCTATTATTGTGGAAATATCCCCAGACAGAGTGATGCAATGCAGCCCGCAGCCAGTCACTCTGTCAGGAGATATCATCTCACAGAATGTTATCATATTATCCTAGGAATGCCTCTAAACAGATTTGCGCTGATAGTGGGTGGCAAGTCGCTTCAGCTTAAGCACATAGAGCCCTGTAACTTTTAGTCAGTCAAATATCAGATTAGACAGCTCAATTGGTAGTGTTGCAAACCACCCCAGAGAATATTGTCTCATGTCAGATATATATATATTTTTTAAGATATTTTTGGGCTTTTTGCCTTTAATCAGATAGGACAGTGTAGAGAAGGACAGGAAGCAAGTGGGAGAGAGAGATGGGGTGGGATCGGGATATGACCTTGAGTTGGAATTGAACCCGGGTCCCCGGAGTAATGGTCTGACGCTCTAGCCACTGAGCCACAGTGCCCCCGTCAGATACTAATTTTGCTTCTCCTTTGACAGATTGGAAATGCCTTTAACAGTCAGGCAGCTCTCAATGAGCTCAGCGGCATTTCATCTTCACCTGATTCACATCATGTGTTTAAAGTGGACAACTTTGAGGCACTGGACAACATCACCAGCAGACTTGAAGAAAGCATCATTTCCATAGAGGGTATATTTAACTTGCAAACTTAAGGCATTGTGTATTCATCTAAGTTATAACGATAGTTGATATATGAAGGTGTATGGTGTAAACACTAATGGGCCAGGAATAGAGCCTTGTGGAACACATTTTTAATTCCTGCTGCCACTGACATTACAGCTGCTGCTCAGAGATTGCAAAATCATCAATTATATTTAGACATTGTGCCAGACATTCATATATCCACAAACATCTGTATCTACAGGGTTGAACACAAGAACATGTTTGCCCGGAAACAAAGGTAAGGGATTTAAATGGCTAAAATGCCTAAGTACAAATGTATTTACCTTTTAGGTCCACCAAAGGACACCAAACCTTTATTTTGTTGCAAAGTATGTTCACTTATCCTATGCTAGATTAAATAAGGGATAACGGCCGACGAGGTAACCGGTTCTACAGAAATAATTGGCGAGTTGAAGTTTAGAACTCCGGTGACACGCGCAGCCAATTATTTCTGTAGAACCGGTCACCTCGTCGGCCGTTATCCCTTACTTAATCTAGCATAGAATAAACAACCCTTGTAATATTTTTAAAATCCAAAGTGAAGTCACCTCAGAGGTCGTTATCCCGCTTATCTCCCGTTTGTATTTATCTCACGTATATTTAAAGAACCGTATAAAACGTAAAAGACACATGCAACTCCAATTTAAAAAGAAGTTAACCTGTTCGGTTTGGGTACTATTTTCAGTTGAAAGTAGATCTACAAGGCTGGTTATTGTTGTTATAGTTACCATTCTAAAAGACATTAATATGGAACGGTGATCAGTTATTAGACTAGTTATTTTTGAAACTACTTCCAAAGTAGCCAGTTATCCGAGAATAATGGTCACCTAGCAGCCAATCAGAGAAGAGAATCGAGTTCTGAAGGGAGATAATGTATGATAAATTGAGAAAGGTATGAGAAATAAAGGCACAATATAGCAATGTAAGGGGAAATTGATAGGGGCTTGTTTGAATATTACGGTAGAATACCAGTGTGATTGAAGAAAAACTCTGCAACCGCATACAATGTAGACTAACACTAACAGATGGAGGTATTAGAAAAACTTTCCCTCATCAGCTAGCATTGGCTGTTGTTTCGCTATATGGTCTATGTTGCAACAAATTCTGTCATTCCCTTGATCACATAACCTATCATGAACTCTTGCCCGATGAATGTCATTCTGCTAGCTAAAGGATGGGCCAGAATCAAGTTATTACTTACTGGCAGCACTCAGCAACAATGCTACGGGTCGATTCAATGCAGATGACCCCTTTATGAGATGAGTAGTAAATTGTGGACTCTGTAGGGTTTGCATCTCGGGTGATCTGCATGGAGAAGTTCATGGCCTTTGCTCTGGAGAGATCTTCCTCTATTGGGCTTCATGAAGACCACCTGAGGCTCAATGACCCCAACTGCACCCTCTACACAAATGGCACTCACGTCTTGGCCAACATGTCACTCACCACCTGTGGGACCAAGATGGAGGTCAGACACTCAATTTCAAGCTTATTTTACCACCGGTTGAATAAACTTTGAACTGAATTTTCTCTTGCTGTTTGTTGGTCTCTCTTAAAGGATGATGGAGATTATCTCATCTTCAAGAATGAAGTAGTGTCATTCGATGACCCCACTGACATCATCACAAGGAGACATGATGTGGAGATTGAGTTCTTCTGCAAGTACCCCAAAAAGAGTCAAGTGAATGCTGAGTTTGACGTTCACAGACCCCCACTGTCGTTTGTCCAGAAAGGCTTTGGTACGTTCACCTACCAGTTTGAGTTTTTCCAGTCAGCTCAGTTTAACCAGATGGTGGACCCAAAGACCTACCCACTGAGGTTCGACCTGGGAGACATGATGTACATGCAGATTGAAGCTATCTGCTCTGTCCCAAACACGGAGCTGTTTGCTGAGTCCTGCACCGCTGCCCCCAGTGACAACCCTAATGAGCCTCTCTCCTATAAAATCATTGAAAATGGGTAAGGCCTGCTTTGACTTCCATGTAAAATAATAGCAACTCCAACCAAAACAAACTATATTGAACGCTTTTGTCGATTACTTCTGTTGAAGATGCAAAGTGGATGAGACTGTGCAGATCTACTCTAGCCACCAGTCCAAAGTCCAACTGGGAATGAAGGCCTTCAAGTTCATCGGGATGTACGACCAGGTAAAGATATGAGCTCACTGCCCATGTTCATATATTTATGTATGTTCAGCAAAGTCTGGACCAGTCTAAGTGCAGGACGGGAATTAATTAGTGGATTAGCCTTAAACAGTGTTGGGGAAGTTACTTTTAAAAAGTAACTAATTACTTTACTTTAGTTACTGCTTTGAATTGTAATGACATTACTTTACTCGTTACTAATTTTAAAAAGTAACTTGTTACTTTACTCGTTACTTTACTTTTAGCCCATAACTTGCATGAACTTGCTCTATTTCGCTGGCTATAACGTCATATGTAGCCTATGTCTCCCCCTGACCCTTTTACAGGCAATGGCAGCCTTCTCGCGCTGAAAGTTTTCATCAATCCAGTGAGCAGTCATTCCGAGATAACTTTTTTTGTTAGCACTCCATATATCTGCCGTTGTAGAAACGAATTCTGTGGTCTCAAATATCTTTTTGAGATCCGATTCCATTACAGCATAACATTTGCTCAAGTAGCTCGGAAATGTTTTTCTGTCTGATATGGGAGCTCGCGTTGCTGGTATTTTGCTTAATATTCTCCTAAAACGGGGGGATTCTATTGTTGATAGCGGAACCATGTCCTCCATAACGTAGGCTGCAACTAGATTATTTATTTCTGCCTGCGATGTTACCTGTCGTAATCCTCCCTCTCCTGATGTAAGTTTCGCCTGTTTGGGTGCTGGGGCAGTCTCATCACCGGGACGGTGGCTATGGGGATTTTTAGCCACCAGCTTTGTACGACTATGCTGTCTGGCCAAGTGCTGTCTGTGTAGAAGTGGAAAGCTGTTTATCACCAGGACATAGCGAGCACTTAACCGACACGTTTTTGCCTTTGCAGGCAACTACCTGAATATAATGCGAATATTTCCAGTTGGCGAAGACACCAGTGTTCTCCATGACTTCTCTCTCTTCCATCTCCCTCTCACTGAATCAATCGATTTCCACCACAGCAACCAGTTAGGCACGCATGCGCCACTAATAAAAACAATGCGGTTTTGACATGTTGGCCTACCGGTAGCTCACTGATTTACATGTAAATTTGTTAATCTGAATGTCACTGAACAAAATCGTGGGTAACGCTGTAACGAACGTTACTATAGTCTAGTAACTGTAATGACGTTAGTGAAATTTGAACTGTAATGCGTTACGTTATTAAGTTCCTGACAATAGTAACGAAATTACAGTAACGCGTTACTTTGTAACGCGTTATCCCCAACACTGGCCTTAAACTAGTTTGTGGTTTTGCAGACTAACGTTCTGATCTCTTCTGTTGGGTCATGACGGGTATATAACGTTTATGACAGATTCATGACAACGTCATGTCATAGTTAATGACATTTTCATGGCAGTCTTATGACGGTACCTTCAAATAAAGTGTAACCACTAAGGTTGTTGCACAGCACTGCCTCTATGTGCCGCCAACTGATAAAATCCATTGGAAATGTGCGTACGCCTGAAATGAAAGTGGCGTGGGGAAACGTTTTTTTTTTTTATTAACAAAATATGTACACATTTCACAGATGAATAAATTTGCCATTTTACATCACAAAATGTTGTACTTTAGAATTACAAATACAGAAAAGAAATTCCCCCTGCCCCCCCTCCAATGGCGACCCCCTTACCCACCCTAATCTCTCAGCCCTTAAAGAAAATAAAAGGAGAAATAGAAGAGAAATGAAAATTAATGCACATAATGTACATATGGATACCCACGCACATACACATACAAATACATACATACAGTATACATACATGTACCCACACATACACACCTACCTATACAGATATCACATGTTAATGCTGCACTCTATCTTTTATCATTTTGTAAGCTATATCCCATGTTTTCAAGGTTTTCTGACTGGCTCCATGCATCTTAGCCACAGATATTTCCATCATAACTATGTCTACAAACGAATTGGCCCACTGCTGTCAAGACAGTGTATGAGGAGGTTGCCATCGCAAAGCCAACATTTTCTTTGCAGCAGTGAGACCAGCCTATAATATACGCCTCTGCTGTAAAGATAACTCGAGACTAGAATCATCATTAAGTAAAAGTAAAATAACAGTGGAATTGTTACTTCAAGCATGTCACTTAATGTAAAACATAAGTGTCTCCAAAAGGTAAATACGTCGGGACATTCCCAGAACATATGTAAGAATGACCCTTGTACAACCACACCAGAGTACAAAGATCACAGTTAGGAGATGGGGTGATCTTGGGAAACGTACATTCTCACGTTCAAGTCACTTTTAGTAAATCCGACCGTGATGGCCTACGCTAAGTTTTTGTAATTACGCACCTTTAGTACATGAGGTCCCAGTTCTGCTTGGGAATGAATGTGATAAGACTGGGTCTTGAATGGTCTTTGGTATTTTTTTCCTATGCACTACCCCCCTAAATCTAGGCTTAGCGTTAGGGTTAAGAGAGTTAGGGATAAGGTACAGTGCTGCTTAGAATGTGCCGTTGATGGCAAAAAAAACACCAGTGTCTGTAAGGTGCTTCCATGTTCTGAATGGGAATGAATGTGATATTGCTGGGTCTGTAAGGTGCCTCCATGTTTGTGTTCAGGTGTTCATCACCTGCTCAGTCATCCTGTGTAAGGCTGGGGAGGCTGGCAGCAGATGCTCTCAGGGCTGCACCAACAGCTCCCACTCAGGACACAGTATCAGCAAGAGAGAGGCTCCCTTCCAGACCGCCAGACACTACATTTCCCAGGGTCCTCTGCGCCTCAGGCGGGGGCATAGCTGACACAGGTACTGAATCACACCACAAAGAAATCTGCTGTGGAAATTGCACAAGGCTAACTCAAAATATCCCTCAATGGAATAAGAAATTAACCTCAGTTGTTCCTCTATTTTGCAGCTGCCCAACCCATCGGCGCAAACCAGAACCTTGTTGTTGTTGTTGGGGGTCTCCTAGCAGCTGTTGCTATGGTCTGTGGAGCACTGATCTACAGAACTGGAAAGTCAAAAATCAAATATGAGAGAGTGGCATCCGATATCTGAGCTAGCCACAGTATATTAACCAAGTAGTGGATTACTTTTTATGGCTTCTCTAGATAAATAACAAATACAGGTGTGGAAAAAATAATATAATCATTACTATTATTTGTCATTCTTAACTATAAACACCAATCAATTACCAATACAATGATAGGGATAAGTGTTTGATGTTGAGATTTCGCAGGGAAAGTAATGGATTTGATCAACTTGAAAAGAATATTAGAGACTAGTATTGGGTACTGTTCTTGTCCGATATTTTGTTTTATTTTATCTACCTTAGCAGGTGATGATTATGCTCTCATGATAATTGTTACTGTGCACTCAGTTATTGATTCATGTGCTCTATAATGCTGTGATTGCATCATTAATTAATTCATTATTATTAATTAGAAATTATTCATAAGGATTGGAATTACTTTGGAATCTATATGCACTGCCCTTTACATTAATGCTTACTGAATAAATCAATATTATTTTCTACACATGCATTGGTTTGAATTTGCTGGGTGTGGGATAATTCACACTGTAGGCTATACTTTCCATTCCATTATATTATCTAGTGTGCTTGTACTTGTTGGATACTGTATGGAAGGCATCTAGAACCGCCTATGTACATACATACATACAGTACATACATACATACATTCATACATACTGTAAGATTAACAGATGGTATCCTACGTAGTAGTGTTAAAAAAGTCACATGCGCTGACGAAGTAAAAACCTACCAACAATATGGCATTGGAAATTAGCGATAATCTGCTCATCAAAACGCCCAAGACAAGCCGAAATTTAGTCTCTGCAGCAGTTTTTATTGCAGCCTCCCACTCTGAAATGGGTTTTGGCAGGTTGGAAGTCTGGGGAGTGGAGCTTGCTGATAACCATGCTCCATACAATCCATAGGGCCTACATAACATTCTGAATGTTTTATTTATTAATTTATTTATTTTGAAAGAGTGTCGATAAAGTTGTACCAATTAGATATTGAAACTACTTTCACTCCTGCAAACAACATAGCCTGAAAGTGAACACAAATAATGTGAACAAGCAGTTTCAAATTCAAATTTTATTGGTCACATACCATTATACAAGGTAGCCTGGCGAATGCCAAACTAAAATCACAAGTGATATTTAGTCTGGAGACCTACCTATTGCATTTCTCGTAGCGGAAGCATCGTTTACGACTGTCCAGAGCCGTTTATTGGGCGCTACGAATGTCTGTCATAGCGTCTGTACATACCTCAGAGCCAATACCAGAGCCACCACATGACATAGAATGCAATCGAGGGCCGCCCAAATCCCTTTTTGTTCTGTGATTGGATACCGAAAGCAGGCGAGAAAAACGGCCATGGTCACCATGCTGCTTTGCAGAGTGAAATGAAGTAAGCGTGCCAAGGAGCATGGGAACTCCCAGGCTATATACAAGGTACAATGTGCAATGAAATTCTTTGACTCCGATGACTATGCTTGCATTGTTGAAATACATTATGTATAATAAAAAATACAAATTAAATAAATAAATAGATAGGCCTATATGAAAATATTGCTAAAAGCCGTTACAATGTAGTATGACTCTCATTCAGTATGCAGATACTGTCACAACTCAGTAAGGGAGGCGCACTCGCAAGCAGTTGCAGTTAGAATAAGGCAGTTTAATAACTAAGCAAAGTGACCAAAGTCACAGAGGAGGGCAAATAACAAAAGAGGTGTGTGTGCAAAAATACTTCAGAGAAAACCGTAGAGCGGCTTTATACACACCACGCCAAACTAAACAACTATCTTAAATCAAACAGGAAAATAAATAAACAAACAAACCAAAATCTGCACTTTGTTCATAGAAACAAAACGGAGGAAAAGTGCAGTAGCGTTGCATTCAAGAACCGCAGAGTTCATTCATTGCAAAAAGTCATTAATAGCATTCCATTCAACACAGTCACAGTTCCTACGTTAGTCCGGAGAAACGCGCGAGTATTATAAGTCCTCTTCCGACGCACAGTCAATAATCCTAGGAACGTCTTCAAGTAATCCCAAACGAACAGAGAAAGCCACGAAAACACAGTCAAGGAATCCACGATCACACAGACTTGAAAGTTCGTCGCCAGTACAGAGTCCCAAGCTACAGGTAGTCAAACAAACGAGATCGCTAACCAGAAAACATAACAAAAACGTCGGAGACGAAACGGGCAAGGCATACACTTAGATTTCAAGAAAACAAACGGATACAAAGAGCAAGGTAACGTTACTCACATTAGATCATGTCGGAGCACAGGAGACAGGCAGGAGACTGCTTAAGTAGCCGGTAACAAACTCAAAAACAAAACAAAACAGCTGAGCTAGGAGAAGAGTGAGTGTGGTGCTAGCTCAACTAGGAGCGGTATCGCCCCCTAGAGTTCCGGCGTACACCGCCAGACATGACAGAACCCCCCTCGAGGGCCGGCTCCTGACGGCCCAGAGCGGGACTCCCTAAACAGCCGAATGAGCGACTTGTCCACAATGTTTTTGGCCGGAACCCAGCTCCGTTCATCCGGCCCGTAGCCCTCCCAGTCCACAAGGTACTGAGTCGACCTTCCCACCTTGCGCACATCCAGGAGCTTGCGGACCGTGTAGGTAGGACCCCCGTCTATGAACCGGGCTGGCGGTGGGGGAGGGGCGGGCGGGCACAGAGGTGAAGTGGCAGCCAGCCGCAGGGCAGAACGGTGAAACACGGGATGAACCCGCAGGGCCTTAGGCAAATCCAGCAAAAAGGCGGTGCGAGAGATCCTCCTCAGGACCCGATAAGGCCCTATGAAGCGTGGCGCGAGCTTGCGGTTTTCCCCCTTCAAGGGGATTCCCTTGGTAGACAGCCAGACACGCTGCCCAGGCCGGAGCGTAGCACCCGGTCGCCGCCGTCTGTCGGCCTGACACCTCATCTGCTCTTGAGAGTGAACTAAAGCAAGACGGGCCTGCTTCCAGCGAGCGCGAAGACGGGACACAGACTTGCGCGCCGAGGGAACTTCGCCGTGCTCAAGGGAGGAGGGGAAAAACCGAGGGGAATAACCCCACATGAGCTCAAATGGGGAAGACCCCGTGGCAGCGCTCCACTGTTGATTGTGGGCGACCTCTGCCCAGAAAAGGTTTTCGCTCCACCTGGAAGGGTCTCGAGCAGCGTAGCAGCGTAGATAAGTCTCCAAGGCCTGGTTCACACGCTCCGTCTGCCCGTTAGACTGGGGATGATGTCCAGAGGACAGGCTCACGGACGCCCCCAGGTTCTTCCAGAACGCCCTCCAGAAGCGTGCCACAAACTGAGGTCCCCGGTCACTGACGAGATCCATTGGGGGTCCATGATAGCGTACAATCTCCCGAACCAGGATGTCAGCAGTGGCCTTGGCAGAAGGGAGCTTGTCCAGCGCAATGAATCGGGCGGCCTTAGAGAACCGGTCCACCACTACCAGTATGGTAGTGTTACCCTGAGACACTGGCAGACCGGTGACAAAGTCTAAGGAGATGTGGGACCAGGGGCGACGTGGAATCGGGAGAGGCTGTAGGAGTCCTGCCGGTCTGCGATTATCCGGTTTGGCTGCATTGCAGGTGGCACAAGCGGCCACGTATTCCTCTACGTCCTGGCGAAACTTGGGCCACCAGAACCGCCGCCGAAGCAACTCAATGGTTCGACGAACACCAGGGTGACCTGCTAATTTAGTGGAGTGAGCCCACTCAAGCGCTTGGGAGCGGCAGGTTGGCGGAACGAAAAGAAGCCCCTGAGGAGTGTCGGCAGGAGGAGTGGTGGTTCGCAGGGCCCGTCGTATCTTCTCCTCCAAGTGGCATCGCACAGCTGCTACTATCTTAGACGGTGGCAAGATAGGATGCTGAGTGACAGGTTCACCATCAGGGGTGTGAAGGCGGGAGAGGGCGTCAGCCTTGCCATTCTTAGAACCAGGGCGATAAGTGACAGTAAAGTCAAAACGGCCAAAAAACAGCGCCCAGCGAGCCTGTCTGGGGTTGAGCCGCTTAGAGTCTCGAATGAACTCAAGGTTCTTGTGGTCAGTGTAAACCAAGAATGGCTCAGCTGCGCCCTCAAGCCAGTGACGCCACTCTTCGAAGGCCATCTTCATTGCCAACAATTCCCTATTTCCCACATCATAATTGCGCTCGGCTGGAGATAAGGACCTGGAGAAGAAAGCGCAAGGATGAAGCTTGCCGTCTTCAGCAGGGCGTTGCGACAAAACGGCCCCTACCCCAGTATCTGACGCGTCGACTTCCACCACGAAAGGGATAGTCGGATCGGGAACCGCTAGAATGGGGGCTGAGCAGAAGCGCTGTTTGAGGTCATCAAAGGTCTTCTGAGCAGCTTCTGTCCAGAGAAGTCGGCGAGGCTTACCCCGAAGGAGGGACAGGATAGGGGCCACCAGGCTGCTGTAATTCCTGATAAACCGCCGATAAAAATTGGCGAAGCCTAGAAACCTCTGGACCTCCTTGACAGTGGTTGGCACCGGCCACTCCTGGATCGCCCGAACCTTTTCCATGTCCATAGTGAGACCCCGGGGGCCTACGACAAAGCCCAGAAAGGCAGTAGAAGAAGAGTGGAATTGGCACTTCTCAGCCTTGCAGTATAGATCGTTCCGCAGAAGGGCCTGTAGCACAAGGCGGACGTGTTGGACGTGTTCTTCACGGGATTTGGAAAAGATCAGGATGTCATCCAGGTAAACGAACACAAATCGTTCTAAAAACTCCCGAAGAACGTCGTTTATCAGGGCCTGAAAAACTGCTGGACTATTAGACAGGCCAAAAGGCATTACGAGATACTCGTAATGGCCGCTGGGGGTGATAAACGCCGTCTTCCACTCATCACCAGCTCTGACCCGAACAAGATGGTATGCGTTCCTAAGGTCCAGCTTGCTGAAGATCTTAGCCCCTTGTAAGCGTTCAAACGCTGTGGACATGAGTGGAAGGGGATATTTGTTTTTCCTGGTTATGCGATTGAGGCCTCTGTAATCGATGCAGGGCCTTAGCCCACCATCTTTCTTCTTCACGAAGAAGAAGGGCGCTGCAGCCGGAGACGAGGACGGGCGGATAAGCCCTAGGCGCAGTGCTTCTTGGACATACTCCTCCATAGCTCGTGTCTCAGGAATTGAGAGGGAGTAGAGGCGTCCTCTGGGAGGTGCAGAACCAGGAAGGAGGTCGATGGCGCAGTCATAAGGCCGATGAGGAGGGAGCGCCGTAGCCTTCTTTTTGCTGAAAACCTCCTCCAGATCATGATAAACAGAGGGGACCTGGGTGAGATCTGTTTCTGAGTGAGGGGTCAGAATATTAACATTGGATACAGGTAGGGGTGACCGGGTAGGTGAAGAACCTGCCGATGACCAAGGCAGAGGACAGTTGGTCCTGGAACCGCAGGGGAACAGGGAGTCCGGAACGGGAAGGTGACCTGCTTCCACACAAGCTAAACCCCACTGACGCAGAGAGCCAGATGACCAGTCAAACTGGGGTTCGTGAACAGTAAGCCAAGGATAACCTAGCACAAGTGGGTCTTGAGGAGAAGTGGTAAGCCAAAAGCGTATGGTTTCACGATGCCCATCCGCCGTGACCATGATGAGAGGCGTGGTGAGCCGTTCAAGAAGACCTGAGCCCAGCGGGCGCCCGTCTAAGGCCTGAACTGCTTGAGGTGCGGCGGCTGGAGAGGTGGCTAGCCCCAACTGCTGTGCCAAGGTGCAGTCCATAAGATTGACTGCGGCACCAGAGTCTACTAAGGCGTCCAATGAAACCACAGGGAGATTACGATCGAGCTGGAACAAGTGAACGGAGACAGAGAGACGAGTTGCGGTACCAGGGGTCATCACACTTCCGCTCATCAGTGGCCCTGGGCTCCCTGATGAGCACGGTCTTTTCCCTGAAGATCAGGACATGAGTGGCGCTGGTGGCCAGAGGAACCACAGTACAAACAGAGCCCACTCTGGAGACGACGCGTACGCTCCGCAGGAGTGAGACGGAGGCGTCCGAGTTCCATGGGTTCCTCAGACTGAGGCTCAGCCTGGCTAGTGGTAACGACAGGGGTAGCAGAAGGCAGCGGTGAATGAATGGCTGGAAAACGACTGTCACGCCGCTCGCGTCTCCGATCCAGAAGGCGAGCGTCCAAACGAATAGCTAGAGTTACCAGGTCATCAAGCGTCGCTCCTTGGTCTCGGTTCACCAGTTCATCTTTAACGGAGTCCCGTAGTCCGTGATAGAAAGCGGAGCGCAAGGCGTGTTCACCCCACCCACTTCTGACAGCCAAAGTCCGGAACTCTACTGCATATTGAGCAACAGAGCGACTCCCCTGGGTCATGGTAAGCAGACGCTGAGCGGCCTGGTCTTCTGTCTGCTCAATGTCAATGTCTGCTCATAGTTGTTGGCTATTGACCAGCACTCCAAGTTGATTGATAGCATCAGTTAATTCCTGCATAGCTGCTGCGCCTGAGTTTGGCTCCGACATGCTGTCACAACTCAGTAAGGGAGGCGCACTCGCAAGCAGTTGCAGTTAGAATAAGGCAGTTTAATAACTAAGCAAAGTGACCAAAGTCACAGAGGAGGGCAAATAACAAAAGAGGTGTGTGTGCAAAAATACTTCAGAGAAAACCGTAGAGCGGCTTTATACACACCACGCCAAACTAAACAACTATCTTAAATCAAACAGGAAAATAAATAAACAAACAAACCAAAATCTGCACTTTGTTCATAGAAACAAAACGGAGGAAAAGTGCAGTAGCGTTGCATTCAAGAACCGCAGAGTTCATTCATTGCAAAAAGTCATTAATAGCATTCCATTCAACACAGTCACAGTTCCTACGTTAGTCCGGAGAAACGCGCGAGTATTATAAGTCCTCTTCCGACGCACAGTCAATAATCCTAGGAACGTCTTCAAGTAATCCCAAACGAACAGAGAAAGCCACGAAAACACAGTCAAGGAATCCACGATCACACAGACTTGAAAGTTCGTCGCCAGTACAGAGTCCCAAGCTACAGGTAGTCAAACAAACGAGATCGCTAACCAGAAAACATAACAAAAACGTCGGAGACGAAACGGGCAAGGCATACACTTAGATTTCAAGAAAACAAACGGATACAAAGAGCAAGGTAACGTTACTCACATTAGATCATGTCGGAGCACAGGAGACAGGCAGGAGACTGCTTAAGTAGCCGGTAACAAACTCAAAAACAAAACAAAACAGCTGAGCTAGGAGAAGAGTGAGTGTGGTGCTAGCTCAACTAGGAGCGGTATCGCCCCCTAGAGTTCCGGCGTACACCGCCAGACATGACAGATACAATGAGGATAGAAGCTCATTCTCTCAGTTTTGGCTTTCAGGCACTGGTAACTTTTCCCAGAGAACAGGTCAGGATAACTTGTGCACCACTACATTCCTCCTTTAAGACAGCGATACCTTGAAAATCTTGGATGATGCTCTTGTACAATGCCATCTTGACTATGCCTGTACATCTTGGTACACTGGCACTACAAAAGCTCTCAAAAGCTTTCAAAAGCTACAAAATAAGCTAGTCAGAGTTAAACTTAAACTACATCCTAGAACTCATCTCTGTCCAAGCCATTTTTCCAGTCTTAGATGGCTTAGATTGGAGGAGAGAGTTTCTCAGCTTAAGCTGTGTTTAGTTTATTAGATAAGACAAAATTTGGTACCCAAATATTTATTGAACTATTTTTCTAAAGTCAGTGACCCTCATAATTACTCCACCAGGGGGAGTTCCACTGATGCCATTTTACAGTAAGAGCTGTATGGGAAAGTACTCTTTCCTATACTCTGCAGTGGTCTTGTGTAATAACGTTGGGTTACGCGGTAACCCTGGTTCTCTGAGTTAAGAGACCATCTCTCCACTCCGTTACATATTCCATATGTACGGGGGAATGACCCCACACCTGCTAAGGACCGTGGATAGACACACCAGCTCGCCCGGCCACGCCTACACCCGATCTCTTCACTCAGAGAACCAGGGTTACCGCATAACCCAACGTTCTCTATCGTCTCGAGACCATCTCTCCACTCCGTTACATATTCCATATGTACGGGGAAAACTCTTTAAGACACCCCGCGAGGAGATGCAACCCACACCCAAACACCACGTGCAATCAACGAAGTATATACAAATGTACACTATTTACATGCCAATCGGGACGATGCCCAGCAAGACGGTGGGTCCGCAAGACCTAGCCATGTACACAGAACAGGGCCCCGCCAGACGCAAGGGCCGGCACTGTGGTGAAAGGCTACCCAGGTTGACCCGCAAGACGCAAAGTAAACCAAGACAAGGGGGTGGGGGGTGGGGGGGGGGGGGGGGGGGGGGGTTGGGTGCTCCCTCTTACCGCGGAACGGCGCCGAGCACGCGTTCGGGGCTCGGCGAACGCGCGCTCGGCGTTCACAGAGGGGCTGGCAGCCACATTCAAGCGGTAGAATCTAGTGAATGTGGAGTGAGAAGACCAAGTGGCTGCGGCGCAAATGGCAGAGAGAGAGGCACCTCGCCATAAAGCCCAGGAAGTAGCCACACTACGTGTTGAATGCGCCCGCACCCTGGAGGGAGCAGGCACACCTGAAAGAGCATAGGCCTCCTGGATGGTTTCCACGACCCAGTGGGACAGCCGGGACTTAGATAGAGGCTTCCCCAAGCGTCCAGGGTCGAAGCACACAAACAGTTGGTCGGACCTCCTCAGGGGCCGAGTGCGCCTGATGTAAACGGAGAGGGCCCTGACAGGGCAGAGTGCCAGCTGGTCTGCTGTCGAGGCTGAAAGAGAGCGCAGCTCCACTGACTGCGAAAGATGGAAATCAGTCAGCACCTTGGGCAGGAAGGCAGGGTTCGGACGGAGCACCACTGCCGACCCATCCGCTGAAAACGTGCAGCAGTCACTGTGGACAGACAGCGCATGGAGCTCGCTTATCCTCTTCGCAGAGGTAACGGCCAAGAGGAAAGCAGTCTTGAGTGAGAGCCACTTCAGGTCAGTGTGGGTGAGGGGCTCGAAGGGTGGGATCGACAGCGCCTCAAGGACGAGGTCCAAGTCCCATGGTGGGACAGGAGGGCCGGCGCTGTGCGCCGTAAGTCTTCGTGCTCCTCTGAGGAAACGGGAGATCAGAGAGCAGCCGTCCTCACTGATGGAAAACTGGCCAATGCGAACAGCTTTGATAGCTACCACCATACCCCTTAAAGTGGACGCTGACCTGCCAGCCTCAAGCTTGGACTGCAGGAACAGCAGGATGTCCAGGGGTGAAGCTGAAAGTGGCTCCACCTGTTGAGTTTGGCACCACGCTGTGAAGACCCGCCAGCGGTAGGTGTAGGCAGCCCTGGTAGATGGCGCTCGAGCCTCCTGCATGGTACACACCACAGTCTCTGGCAACCCTAAGGCCAAGAGTCTGTCCCTCTCAGGGGCCAGGCTACCAGTCTGAGCCCTGCTGGAAAGGGATGGAACAGATTGCCGCCTGCCTGGGATAGGAGGTCCCTCCGGAGAGGAAGCTCCCATGGCTGGCCGTCCAGTAGTGTTGGTATGGTGGAAAACCATGGCATGTGGGGCCAGTGTGGCGCGATCAGGATGACCGTCACCCGCTCCAACTGTACTCTGCGAAGAAGTGGCTGGAGTAGAGTGAAGGGAGGAAAGGCGTAGAGTAGTGCCTGAGGCCAGTCGTGCGCTAGAGCATCCCACCCCAGGGGAGGGTTGTCGTCCCTGAGGGAGAAAAAGAGAGGGCAGTGGGTAGATTCCCTGGTCGCGAACAGATCGACCTCTGCTCTGCCGAGCCGTGACCAGATCTCTTCCACCACCTGGGGGTGGAGTCTCCACTCTCCAGGACTCGGGCCCCCTCTTGACAGGATGTCGGCTGCTGCATTCAAGGGCCCTGGCACGTGGACTGCTCTGGGCCATGACCTCATTAAACAGACGGGCCATCTCACCACCGGTGGGGCTGGCTGCACTGGGCTGTGCACACGGCAGCTCCTCCCCCTCGGAGGGAACAGTCTCGATGTCGACAACTTCCATTGCAGAACATGAGCTGGTGGGAACTGCGGACTGAGGAACTTCAGACCTACAGATTGACAACAGTGAGGCCCTTGATGCCACTGAAGACTCTCCATGCCCCCTGACCACTCTGCCCATTTTCCTAGCTGGGCCCTCAGAGATGGGGGAGCCAGCACGTTTCGATGTGAAAAAGCAGCAACGGGCTTCCCTAGTGTGCACCGGCATAATAAAACAATTCATGCACGATTGAGGTTTATCCCTTGCTAAAAGGGCATGGTGATGGCCTAAGCACAGAACACACTTGTCGTGGCCATCCTCCAGGGTTAGGACTACACACGCTATGAGAAGACGTCGGAACTTAGGCACGCCGTTAAGGGTTCACTTGCTTCCAGCTGACCGAAGCCGAGCCAAGCGAGGAGTAGCCTACTGGACAACGCGTGAGCCACGGGTTTCGTGCTCAATACGTTGCCAGGATAACGTTAGTACAATTTTCAAGGAAGGAGGAGAACTACAGCAATCCAGGGAGGCTGCCCGGAGACAGACGCCCTAACCTAACAGGTAAGTGGATAAACTGCCGTAGCCCAGATTGAATTAGAGAAACTTGCGAATACAATTGTTCATACACACGGTCGTCGTGGTGGAGATCAAACAATCAGTGATTACACGCCAATGTTACAAGTCAAAAGTTGAGATGTTGAGGTATTCTGCTCCTGGCATAGTATGGGCATATTGTGATCTGTGATCGTTTGCTTTTCTGCTCCTATTCTCCAAATGGGTCCTTTGTGATCTGTGATCGTTTGCTTTTGTCTCCGCCCACCTAGCCTGGGAGATCGCGGTAGTTTTCTCATTTCAATAAACGTCTGAGATGAGGAAAGACCATACTAAATCACTCCGTGATTCTTCTCTCCCTCTTTTAGGTAAAGTCACTCATTTAGTCATCTTTGTGAAGTATAAAGTGTTAAGAGTAATGTTGAACATAAGTTTGAGAAACATGTGCAACTTTTGGAATGTTTAAGGCTTGTGAATGAGCGCAAATACGGAATTGTATTTCTAGCTGCGTCAGTGCTCCAGCGCGCGGACGCCATTTTGTGCTGGTATACGAAAGTACAAGTGTATGAGTTTTAGGGGAAATTTCATAATGTTGAACAAGTAACATGTTGTTGGCTTGCCTGCCAAAGTAACGCTATCATGTTGTTATAGCCTTGTTGCTTAAGTTAGCTGTGTTAATTATCAGCACATTGAAGAAAAGGGAAAGTATTAGACTGCAGGTTAAATTGCAATTAAAACGGATTGAAGTGCTGTATGAAAGTTACTTGACAAGTGAATTGTTAAGGTGGCAGAGAATTGCATAAATGCTTGATTTATTTTGAAGGTAGTTTCTAGCTGGTCTATAGTTTTTGCATCTGTTTAAAAAGAGATATGACTACCCATGTTATATATGATTATATTTTCAATAAACGTCTGAGATGAGGAAAGACCATACTAAATCACTCCGTGATTCTTCTCTCCCTCTTTTAGAGGTATAACATTTGGAGGCACTGCTGGGATTAAAATCCCCCCACAATACAACCCAGACTACGAGGAGAAAGTTGACGTGAGGAGAGTTGAAAACGAGTGGAAGCTCAAGTCACCTGTGGCCAATCAGAGATCATCAGGGATCAGCGAGTAACCATCTTGTTCAGTCTCCTGCGCCGAAAGGATCTTCGTTTGACCAACAATGACCACTTTGGAAAACTTGCACGAGGAGGTAGTAGGAGGGCTACACACACTGACCAAAGCCCATTTGCTGGACATTTGTGACTTTCTTGAAATCTCAGGCGAGGAAAGAGCAGATGTAAAGGAAAAATCACGAATGTCATTAATGACACATGTAATGAAACATCTTGAACGGGAAGAGGTAGCTGAGTTAGAAGACAACGGCATGTCTGAATTACTCGCCCTGAAAGACAAAGTGACAGAATTAACAGAAATTGAGCCAAGTGAAATGCACAAGAAACTAGACAGTACTGACCCAGTCACACACGCTAGTCCCCCAGAACCACCAGTTCGATCCATTGGGCGTGAACCTGCACGGCAACCCAATATTGTGCAGTCACCAACGCCAAGTCCCTCCATCAACAGTACTGACCCAGTCACCCACACTAGTCCCCCAGAACCACCAGTTAGACCCATTGGGCGGGAACCTCCACGGCAAAACAATATTATGCAGTCACCACAGCCAAGTCCTCCCATCAATGAGCAGCCCTTGCAATCAAATTCATGCTGGCGCAGAGAGTTTAAGATTTCGGGACAAATAGGTGAACCAGGCCAGAAGGATAAATTGACTTTCTCCAGTCTTGCTCATCAGATTGAGAATGGACTGAAAAGACATTACTCCGACATTGAAATTGTTGATGCTGTCATCAGAGCTATTTCCCCGGGGCTACAACTACGGAGCTATTTGGAAGGAAAGCCTGAGTTGACTCTCCCTACTCTAAGGCGCATCCTGCGTTCACACTTCCAAGAAAGGAGTGCTACTGAGCTTTTCAAACAGCTTGCCTCTGAAGCACAGGGTAGCAAAGAAACCCCACAATGTTTCCTCATGCGTGTGTTAGATTTGAGACAGAAAGTACTTTTTGCTTCCCAAGAGTCAGAGTCAGGGCTAAGATATGACCCAGGCCTAGTCCAGCGTATGTGTCTGTATACATTACTCACAGGGCTCCAGAATGACAATATCAGAATGGACATGCAACCTCTCCTGTTAGATATTGAGACCTCTGATGAACTCCTGTTAGAGAAGTTGAACGTTGCTTGTGCCACTGAAACTGAAAGAAAGAATAAAAAGAAAGCCAACCCACAACAGTCAGCTGCAAATGTTAGTGCTGTGCAATCAGAAGAGGCACTACCTTTGAAAAGCTCAGCAAAGGAAAGTAAATCAAAGGGCCCTCCTGAATGGTTGACCGAGATCCAGGAGCTCAAGACAGGTGTTGCCTCTTTAAAGGGACTTAGTGCAGAAATAGCTCAGATAAAAGAGACCTTGCAGCAACCCAGATTTCAGCCACAGCCTGACCCCCCACTTGGAGCTTGGCCAGAGAGAACGCAGCAGCCCCCCGTTTTCCCCCAACCACCATACAGTACCTATGCTCAGCCTCCAGCTCCAGCCCCAATGCAATATGGCCATCACCAGCCTGAAGCCCCTGGTCAAAGGCAATATGGAGCAGTAGATCACAGTAGATAACAGTGAGCACTGGGATCCACCTGTCGACGTCAGTCATCTCAGTGAGGATCAGAAGTTGATTGTGAAACAAATGCTCTGGGAAGAATGTCACTCTTTCTCAAAGTCAGATAATGATATTGGCTGCATTGACCGTTTGCATCTCACAATTTCCCTCAAAGACACAGAGCCAGTGAAGCGCACATACATATCAGTGCCTAGTCCTCTCTACCAAGAAATGAAAGACTACCTACATGACTTAATAGCACAGGGCTGGATTCGTAAGTCCAAATCATCCTATTCCTCACCCGTTGTGTGCGTTCGAAAAAAAGATGGCACACTTAGACTATGCATAGATTACAGAGACTTGAACAGAAAGACACTGCCAGACCGCCAACCCATTCCCCGGGTCCAGGACATTATGGACAGCTTGGGAGGCAAATCGTGGTTTACTCTCCTGGACCAGGGTAAGGCATATCATCAGGGGTTTGTGTCAGAGGAAAGTAGACCACTCACAGCTTTTGTCACGCCATGGGGACTCTATGAGTGGGTCCGGGTCCCTTTTGGCTTGATGAACGGGCCTGCGGCCTTTCAGCGATGCATGGAGGAATGTCTGGAGGGTCTCCGGGATAACATCTGCATCCCATATTTGGATGACACCCTGGTCTTTAGCAAAACATTTAGTGACCATGTAGCTGATGTGCGCAAAGTGCTACAGCGTCTGAGAGAATATGGCATTAAACTCAAACCCAGCAAATGTGACCTGTTTAAACCTGAAGTCCGCTATCTTGGCAGAATAGTATCTGCAGAGGGCAGTCGAATTGATCCCTCTGATCTTGAAGCTGTTAGCGCCCTCAAAGAGATAAAACCTCAGACAGTGGGTCAGCTCCGGAAAATGTTGGGCCTACTCACGTACTACCAGCAGTACATTAAAGACTTTTCAAAAAAAGCATGCTGTTTATATGAACTTTTGAAAGCAGAACCAAATGAAGACACAAAACCTAAAGACAGACTGAAAAAAAATAGAAAGGACACCGTCAGAAAGGCTGGTCATGTGGTCCCCTCCAGCAAGCCTATAGCGTGGACAGGCCAGCACCAGCAAGCTCTTGAACAATTGATTGACTGCTTGCTCAACCCACCAGTGTTAGGTTTTCCTGATTTTACTCAGCCGTTTATAGTTCACACTGATGCATAGGTGCAGTGCTGTACCAAAAGCAGAATGGCAAGCTCAGAGTTATTGCTTATGGCTCTCGCACATTAACAGCAGCTGAAAAGAACTATCATCTCCATGCTGGCAAATTAGAATTCCTAGCTCTAAAGTGGGCCATCACTGATAAATTCAGAGACTATTTGTACTATGCCCCAACTTTCACAGTTTATAGTGACAACAATCCGCTCACATATATCTTGTCCACAGCGAAGCTCAATGCCACCACTTCTAGGTGGGTTGCTGAGTTAGCTGATTTTCACTTTAACATAAAGTACAGACCAGGGAAGAGTAACAGCGATGCCGACACCTTGTCAAGGATGCCACTGGATGCGGGATCAATGATGAGCGAGTGCACGGAGGAGTTGCTACCCAACACCATCACTGCTGTCGTGCAGGCTGTGGAGGTACAAGAAAACTCTCCTACTACATGGTCATTCAATGCCGCCATGCCAGCTTCAACTGAATGTGAGTTAACAATGGCATCCATAAGTCCCATCCCAAAAGAACAGTTAAGACAAGCCCAATGTGATGATGAAATCATCCTACCTCTACAAGAGTGTAAACTGTCAGGCTCCAGGCCTCCAGTCCAAGAAATCAGAATGATGTGCACTAAAACAAAATGCCTGTTTAGAGAATGGGACAAACTGATTGTAGAGGATGGCATCTTGTATAGAGAGACCATGGGCCGTAAGCAACTTATTCTGCCAGAAAAATACAAGAATATGGTATTGGAAGAACTTCATGATAAGATGGGACATCAGGGGCTTGATCGCACCGTATCCCTAGTGCGTGACCGTTTCTTTTGGCCTTATATGCAAGCAGATGTTGAGCATTACGTGACCAAAACGTGCACATGCCTGAAACAGAAGAGACCCTGTCGTGATACGAGAGCTCCACTAACAAACATTGTAACTACACAGCCATTTGAGTTAGTATGTCTGGACTTTCTTCATCTTGATCGATGTACGGGTGGGTATGAGTACATTTTGGTCCTTGTTGATCATTTCACCCGCTTCGCCCAAGCATATGCCACCACTTCAAAGTCAGGAAAAACTGCAGCAAACCTCCTCTTCAATGACTTTGCCCTGAAGTTTGGGTTCCCTGTTCGTATCCACCATGACCAAGGGGGGGAATTTGAAAATCAGCTATTTAGTCAATTGAAGAAACTTAGTGGAGTGTCGGGGTCCAGAACAACCCCGTACCATCCCATTGGGAATGGCCAGCTGGAGCGGATGAACAGAACGTTGTTACAAATGCTTCGGACACTGACAGAAAGACAGAAAGCAAACTGGAAAGAGTCCCTAAACAAACTGATGTATGCCTATAATTGCACACGATCTGATGTAACTAGCTACTCGCCCTTCTACCTTTTGTACGGCAGGTCACCTAGGCTGCCCATTGATATGCTGTTCGGGCTTCACACAGAGCGAGATGACAATAACCTGCGAGACTATGTTGACAGGTGGAGACAGGGCATGCAGGAGGCTTACTCCATTGCAGAGCAGAATGCAAAGAAATCAGCAGAGAGGGGAAAGAAATGCTATGACACCAAGGTGAGGGGTGCCATGCTACAACCGGGTGACCGTGTTTTGGTCAAGAATTTGACACCCAGGGGGGGTCCTGGAAAACTTCGCAATTACTGGGAAGACACAATTCATGTAGTTGTAAGACAGATGGCTTCTGACCTCCCTGTGTATGAAGTACGACCAGAGAAGGAAAAGGGGCGCTTAAGAGTGTTACATAGGAATTTATTGATGCCCTGTGATTGTTTGCCTTTTGAGACACCTGCAGTTTCAGTGAGAAAGGACAGAAGGATTCAAAAAGAGCAACGCCCAAGGGTGGTGCAAGCACCGGAATCGGATGCCGACAGCGACGATGAGTATGATTTTTCTTATGGCCCCTCCCTCACTCCTAAGGTGGCCGTTGAGAGACATGATTGGGGTAATGATTTAATGACATCTGAACACAACCACACTGAAATGGAGGAAATGACTGGGGTGCCGATGGAGCCAATTCATCCACCAGGAACCCTCCTGGAGGGAGACACTCTGACAGAGCCCGATGAGCCTGCTTGTGGGAACTTACTTGCTGGTGGTTCGTCTGATGATCCCTCGCCACCAGCCTCTCCTTCCTCATCCACCTCAGTTGATACTGAGGAACCCTTGCCACAGCGTCCACAGAGGGAGAGGCACCCGCCGAGACGAATGACGTATGATCAACTTGGCATCCCATCATGTTACAGTGTACAACCAACACCTCAGGTATTTCCTGCCTACCAAGTACCATTAATGGCGCCATGGCTGTTTCCCCTACAGCCATACTATATTCAGCCCCCAATCATCTATGACCCCCAACAAGTTTGAGTACACAGTTTAGAACTTGTTTGATAGCACATGTGCCGAGCAATTCATGGACTGTTTATATAGGGGTCTGGCACAATTTAGGCCTATGGACTGTTATGGACTGTTGTAGTGGTCAGGCCTTTGATTGGGACTGTTGCTAGCTTGACCACTGCCATGCCAGTTTGGAGGACTGTTGAATTGAATTCATGGACTGTTTAGCTTAACCACTGGAATTGTGGTCAGACTGTTGGGACCATCCTGGTGCTGAAATGACACTGGTTAGGGACACTACCACAACATGGTGGTGCATGATCAGACGGGTGCTCCTGAGTGCCAGCTTGCCTGGTCCCCGGTCCGAGTGACAACATTATCTGCAACTGGTATTGAAGAATTGTGGAAAAAAAAGAAAAGAAAATGTAATGTTGGAAATTATGAAATATGTGTAATGTCGGGACGACATTTAAAAAGTGGGGGAGTGTGTTACAAGTCAAAAGTTGAGATGTTGAGGTATTCTGCTCCTGGCATAGTATGGGCATATTGTGATCTGTGATCGTTTGCTTTTCTGCTCCTATTCTCCAAATGGGTCCTTTGTGATCTGTGATCGTTTGCTTTTGTCTCCGCCCACCTAGCCTGGGAGATCGCGGTAGTTTTCTCATTTCAATAAACGTCTGAGATGAGGAAAGACCATACTAAATCACTCCGTGATTCTTCTCTCCCTCTTTTAGGTAAAGTCACTCATTTAGTCATCTTTGTGAAGTATAAAGTGTTAAGAGTAATGTTGAACATAAGTTTGAGAAACATGTGCAACTTTTGGAATGTTTAAGGCTTGTGAATGAGCGCAAATACGGAATTGTATTTCTAGCTGCGTCAGTGCTCCAGCGCGCGGACGCCATTTTGTGCTGGTATACGAAAGTACAAGTGTATGAGTTTTAGGGGAAATTTCATAATGTTGAACAAGTAACATGTTGTTGGCTTGCCTGCCAAAGTAACGCTATCATGTTGTTATAGCCTTGTTGCTTAAGTTAGCTGTGTTAATTATCAGCACATTGAAGAAAAGGGAAAGTATTAGACTGCAGGTTAAATTGCAATTAAAACGGATTGAAGTGCTGTATGAAAGTTACTTGACAAGTGAATTGTTAAGGTGGCAGAGAATTGCATAAATGCTTGATTTATTTTGAAGGTAGTTTCTAGCTGGAGCCCGTTTCCCAACAGCGTCGTTGCAAACTAACGTAGCAACTTCCGTGGTTGGAACGACGGTTGTCCGGCATTTGTGTTACCCAAAACTGTCGCTAAGACTACAGTCGTTACAACCACAGTAGTTTCACTGTCGTTAGTGTTTAGAATCGTTCCCCAACGGCGTCGGATGAACTTACCATCGGATATGGGACTGTAGTTGCAGCGACAGGTGTATAGCTGTCGTTAAGCCTCTTCCTCGTCTGTTTGGGTCTCAAAACTGTCTAATTGAGCATCATTTGATGCATTACCCCCACCTACAGAATTAACTAATTCCCACTTCAACTTCACCATGTGGTAAAATGCAACTGTTTGAAACACAAATGCTCCAGTTACCCATAGAAGTTTCAAAGAACAAACAAAGATAATTTAGGCTACAACACGTCACCAACCATCACGAGTATGCTCCAAGTCAAGTAGTTTAAATTATTTTTTGTTAACTCTATATTCTCGTCGGGATTCGAACCGGAAATTTGCAAAAAGTAGGCTATCACACCAAATGGCACCGTCTTACCTAATTACGCCACAGCATCAGTTGCTTGAAAGGGAATGCAACTTGTATTTATTTATCCAAAAAAAAAAAAAAAAAGAAAAAAAAAAAGGGGAGGGGGGCAACTTCAAATTGTAGAAAGGTAAACCAACATTAACACAAAAATACAGGGAGAAATAAAAGTTGACAAATAAGCAAAACAAAATAAGGTGGGGTATGGGCAGGTGCTTTAAGGGCCAAACATGTGGTGCACTAAATTGTTCCTAACTTCCAGGCCTCGAGGATTGGCATCTTGGGGGGCAGATCTGCCACCTCTGCCTCCAACACCATGTCCTCTTCTGGCAGCGGAACATTGGCCCGCACAGCCATGTTATGTAGCAGGGCCGTCACCACAACCACAGCGCAGCATTTAGTTGGGTTGAGTTGGACACCTCCAGCCGTCTTGCTGATACAACGAAACCGCTGCTTCCACACCCCGATGGCCCTCTCCACGATATTGCGGGTGGTGATATGGGCCCTGTTATAGCGGGCCTCGGCTGCGGTGTTGGGCTTCTGGAAAGGGGTCAGCAGATAGGGGCGCAAAGGGTAGCCACTGTCTCCTAAGAGCCAGCAGCCCCCGAAGTCACCCCTCTCAGCCGCCTGACATAGGGCAGAGTTATTCCATACAAAGGAATCGTGTGTGCTGCCCGGCCACTTGGCCACAATGTCAGTGAAGATCCCCTGATGATCGCACACCACCTGCACATTCAATGCTGGGAAGCCCTTCCTGCACACGTAGATGGGCTCGTTGACAGAGGGTCTGGCAATCGGGATCAGCGTTCCATCGATGACGCCCAGAACCCGGGGAAGACCGGCGACACCGTGGAATCCCTGGTTGGTCTTTGCAATATCCTCCGGTGTGGATGGAAAGATCATCCGTCCCGCAAGTGGCAGCAACACCTCGGTGACCGATGTCACCGCCCTGCTGACAGAGGCCTTGCTCAGCCCCAGGCCGTCCCCCAACACCTCGTAAAAGCTGCCGGAGGCATAAAACAGCAGTGCAGCCAAAAGCTGCACAGTTGGAGACAGCGCGAAATTGCGCCTGGTGGGCCTCTCCAAGTGCCGGTGCACCAAACCAAGCAGCTCCACTATTTGGCCCCTAGTGAGGCGATACTTGCGAATAATCGCCTCATCAGTCAAGACTTCCAGTGGATTGAAAGTCTGCCTGATATACGCATGTACATATGTAACTTCGCTCCTTCGGCGCCTCCTGCGCCTGTTGAGATCAACAACTCGCTGCAATGCTGCCATTGCGTCAAAGTCCACAAACAGACTAATAGTAGCCTACCTATATATAAGATGAAAGTAATTAGCTGGTTCTAATTGGTGACCAGACACCTTGTCATCCCTGAAGTCTGTTTGAAGGTGATTAGTAATAACGTGAAATCATATGGTTCAGCCAAAGTCAAGATTACATTAATTGCAATTAAAGTCTGAACGTCAATGTCTTGCCTGATCATTAGGCTACTATTATCTGACAATTTGGTCATTGGGGAGTCAATTGTCAATGCCACTGATTTACTTTGTTAGGCCTACGTAGTGTGGCATTGTGTATAGATTAGCCTGATTATCTAACAAAAATATGCATTATTTAAGGCAAAATTTCCTAAATCATTATCAACTGTCTATTTTGATGCCACCAACTTCAACCATCAACATTGACAGTGCTAAAACAATCTTGTTCAAGACTGATATTTATTTGTCAGGGATTTATGTCGGGAGTTGTGTGGTTAAAACGCATGCTGTCATTTTGATTGATTGCAGCCTAGAATTCAAATAGCCTAATGCAAGGATACGTGAACTGCCGTGACTTCGTTACCGTGAAAATAAAAGAACAAGTTTCACAGCACAGCAACACATCCATTGCGCACCATGTTAATTTAAGCATTAGTTAGTGTAGAATTCTTGCACACCTCCTTTTGGGCGCGAGTGGAATCCTGTCATAGCCTTGATAAGAAAGCTCCCGCACACTGTTCACATTTGCAAGGTTTACTGCGACGTTTCGGTCTACTGACCTTCTTCAAGCAATTCAACCAATTTAAGCTAGTCAAAGACTGTGGACTGTGCATCAAACCTATATCGTAGGCCTATTACGCACACACATAAAATACAGAGAATTAAGATGGTTAATTCCAATGCAGTTATGCCAATTCGGAGGCCCTCTGAATAAACACAATGCATGTTTTCCAATACGTATTTTATTACATGGACATCCATGATATGCCACCTTCATCACTTCAAATCATTGCTTTACCAGAGCCCCGTTAGCCAGACAATTGTCTGTTTCCACCTCCCACGGCAAGGACGAGGGGTTGGACTTTGGGAGGCAAAAAAGGGAGTGAGGGGAGTGGGGGACCAAAAAAATAAAAATAAAAAAAAAAGCCTGCGAGGGAATGTGGCACATCATTCAGGGCCTGGAAGAAACACACGATTAGTATATATATATATATATCAGTTATATACTCTTTTAAGATAATAAACCAATACATGCCAGGCGAATGCAAAACCTACCCTCTGGGTTTGGACTGGCTCGGCTGCCCCGAGACAGCAGAGCCAGTTTCTCCCTCCGGTACGCCATCACCTCCTCATAGTACCGTCGATTCTGCTCCAGCAGTGCCGCATGGTGACGCTCATTCTGCTCAAGCAGGGCGGCATGATGTCGTTCGTTCTGCGCAAGCAGGGCGGCGTGGTGTCGTTCTCCCTGCTGTAGCAGTGCCGCCTGTCCCTCACTGGTGCCCTTGAGGACTGAGATCTTGTCGGCCTCAGATATCAGCAGGGCCTCGCTGCAGTCACACTGTTTCCGGCGCCGGCGCAACTGTATCCGGGCGTAAGGAGACACGACGGTGTCCGTCAGGCTGCCGCGGGAGAGAGGGGATTCCGGGGCCACGGGAGATCGATCTCGGATGGGCGGATGGCCACGTTGGATGGGTGGGGAAGGCAGTGGTGGAGAACTGTGCAAAGGGGGAGATCGTGTGGGAACAGAGGGCTGTGAGAGGGGTTGTGAGGGTACACGGGAGAGGAATGGCTCAGACAGGGAGAGGGGCTGTGAGGACGATGAAGCTGATGGCTCAGACAGGGAGAGGGGCTGTGTGGAGAAAGACGTTGATGGGGCAGACAGGGAGAGGGGCTGTGAGGACGATGAAGCTGATGGCTCAGACAGGGAGAGGGGCTGTGTGGAGAAAGACGTTGATGGGGCAGACAGGGAGAGGGTCTGTGAGGATGATGATGCTGGTGGCGCAGACAGGGAGAGGGGCTGTGAAGAGGCTGATCGCCCGGCCTCTGATGATTCCTGCGCGGTGCCATACATATCGATGCCCCCGGGCACCCCCTCGACAGCCTCTGGGCCCAGAACACCGATCACTCGCTCCTCCAGAGGGGTGAGACCAGAAGCCAACATGAGGCCGGCTCCAGTCTTCCTCTGCTCCTTCAGGAAGGTAGCAGCCTTGGACTTGATGACGCTGGAGTAGTCGCGCCACTTGTTCCGGAGGTTGTCTCCCGTCCTCACATAACCAACCCCCACCGAATTTACGCACACCGCTATCTCCTCCCAAGCCTTCTTCTCCGCATTAGTCACGGTGTTCTTGAATTTGGAGAAGAGGATCAGCTTTCGCTTTTCAACTTCATCCACTAAGACTCCTAACTCACGTGCCGTGAATTGTGGCTTACGGGCCATTTTTGCTGGGTCTGCAGGTGTCTGCTCACTTGGGTTTAAATAACCTGAGAAGTCCACAATCAAGGTTTTTCCATTATCCCATTCCATTTCCACCTGTTTCAAATCCAATTGTATAGGCTGGGCCTAAACAGTATGAAATGATGACGCTGACATTTTTAGATCCTATGTGTAATATGTGATTGACAGTTGCGTGCGAGTGTGAGCGAGATTAAATCTTCACAAACATTCAAGAGTAGGCCTATGTGATTACTTTGGCATAATTTGTCAGACAAGTTGAATTGTGTGACATCAAGACAACCACTTCCAACAAATCATAGGCCTATGCTACAGCCTGGATTCGAACCAAGAATAAAGACAAAAGCTCTACTGATTACTGTAAAGGCCTTAACCCACTACGCTACGGCAATACGTCTGAGTATTGGGATGCAGCAAATATTTGTTTCCCAGAAGAAGCATGGTAGGCTACATTTTTACTCTTTTATGTTTATTGTATTAATGTTGTTATCTCAATACAGCCCATACAATCGAAACAACCAATATAACCTACAGCACGTTATCAACCTTCACGAGCAGGCTACAGCATGTCAAATAGCCTGTTTGAAAAAAAAAAAAAGATAACTAATTCCCGCCTGGATTCGAACCAGAGATTTGATAAAATCATCACAGGTCTATGCAGTTACTGAACTCCACGGCCTTAGCCCCTTCTGCCATCATCCCAGCGGTGACCTAAAGGCACAACTCATACTTCAACATCAAGAGAAGTAGCCTAGCCTACGTTTTAATTTTTTTAGTTTTGTTTTGTATGGAGACTCATTAAATAACGTGGTTATCATCAAATAGCCCATACAAATTGAAACACTGCCATGTCGGGGAATATTATCTACCACTACCACTAAGTTTATCATTGTGTAGTTTATTTATCAACACTAGCGATTTTATGAGCTTAGTGAAGCTACAACTTTAGCTATGCTATGTTGACATGCTTTTTGCAACGAGTGCTTCCGAATTCTCCCCGAACGCTGCCGAAACATCTGGGAACGATGTAGTTGGAACAATGTAAGTTGTAACCAATGTCGTCAGGACTAACATGTTACGACAGAACTTCAAGCGCGTTGGGAATTGGTCGTTGTTTGCCATCTTTATCGTTAGTAACTGCGTCGGACAACGGTGGTTAGCTAGCATCCGTCGGGAAACGGAGTCCTGGTCTATAGTTTTTGCATCTGTTTAAAAAGAGATATGACTACCCATGTTATATATGATTATATTTTCAATAAACGTCTGAGATGAGGAAAGACCATACTAAATCACTCCGTGATTCTTCTCTCCCTCTTTTAGAGGTATAACACCAACACAGGTGTTTTATAAGTTCGGGTGTAGGCGTGGCCAGGCGAGCCGGTGTGTCTTAAAGCCTATCCACGGTCCTTAGCAGGTGTGGGGTCATTCCCCCGTACATATGGAATATGTAACGGAGTGGAGAGATGGTCTCGAGACGATAGAGAACTTACCATCCAACATCAAAATTCTAAACTCATGATACGGTCTATGCCGTTCCAAATTATTTTGTTCCACTCGCTAACTAGTGCATTTAGCAGGTTCGTCCAACAGGGCTATGCTTGAATTCACACCGGAGCTATTCTTTAAGGTGCTGTGGATGAAAAAATAAAACTGTATGTGAACACATGGGTTATGTGTGGGTAATGGGTTAGCATCTTATACCCCAATAGAGTATCTGGTAACTTTCATTCCATCAGCACGTGCTAAGACAGTGGGATAGCTTCCAGAATCAGAAGATTACCCATCTGTGATCTCAAGGAGGATTCTTGCTGCTCCAGCTCTGACTCCTTTTGCAGCATCAAACATGTCATCCCTGTGTAGGTATAGTAAGCATAGGCCCGTCATGTACTGTAAATAAAACATGTCATCTCTGTGTAGGTAAGCATAGGCCCATCATGTGCTGTAAATGAAACATGTCATCCCTGTGTAGGTAAGCATAGGCCCGTCATGTACTGTAAATCAAACATGTCATCTCTGTGTAGGTAAGCATAGGCCTGTCATGTACTGTAAATAAAACATGTCATCTCTGTGTAGGTAAGCATAGGCCTGTCATGTACTGTAAATCAAACATGTAATTTCTGTGTAAATCCTCACAAACCTAACCTTAACAACACTTCTAACTGCTGAGTTGTAAGACTGAGCTTTTCAGCTCAGTGATTAGAGCGTTCAACTCCCATGGTGTTTCAGGGCTGATAGTGAAAAAAAAATCCTGAGCCTGAACTTTTCTTCCATCGTTGGGAGATGGGCACGGGTGGGGGTGTTTTATTTGCGCTGCACTTTTGAACACTACTTGGTTATGAGCAAATTTCATATCTTTAGCTAGTAGCAGTGATGGCTGTGCAAGGATGCATATTTAACCCAGAACATGTAATTTATCAATGCTCATCACTTCTAAAGGGGTACAATGACAAGACTTTGAAATTTAGCTTAATCCTACTTTAATCCCACCTCTTTATATCTCAAGGCAAGCATTTTTCCCCCACAGTCATGTTTGTACGCCTGAAATCAGGCACAGCACCTGAATACTATCAGGCCTGGGGTTTGCTGTAGTTGACGAGGTGATGGATGGGTTTGAGGCTTGTATGTGGTTGAGCTGACATTAGTTACACTTAGGCTATGAGATATATTAATCACTAGCATTGAGATACAATATATAGAGATATATTAATCACTAGCAGCGTTAAACACTACCATTGATGCACATTTACAAGCTGGAGGTGTGAACTGTAGAAATTTGAAAGGATTAAATCTGATTTCACCCCATTGCTAACGTTATGTACCAGTTGGTTGTGAAGTAAGCTATGCTACAACAACGGAGACCCGACACAACTCACAACTCCTGATCCTGCTTGCTTTTTAGTGCGGTATGGAATTGGTCTCTGCGAATGATGCCAATGGCCAGAATGCCAGACGGAGTCGTGGAGGGAAATGATTATTGAGCGGAGCTACGTAGGAAGGCAAAGTTGGATAACTTTATACCATGTATTTTTAGTGAAGCGATTAAGGCGCTCTATCATGTGAACACAGTCACACATTAAATTTAGCTGGCTTCCATACAGTATCCAACAAACACACTGGATAACGTACGGAAGAAATATACTGTCCCTTGTTTCGGTGAAGTTATAGTAATGAATTAACTTACACACAGCAATTCCAACAAATGAGAAAATAATATTTATTCAGTAAGCATTAATATAAAGGATAGTGCATATTGATTCCAACATAAGTCCAATTATTATGAATAATGTATAATTAATAAATTAACTGATGATGTAATGAATAATCCCAGTGTTATTTAGAGAGCACATGAATCAATAACTGAGTTCATCTCACATCATGAACACAAAAAACATTAAAAAACAAAAAACATTTTCATAATAGCATAAGCTTTCCAAGACAAAACAAAATAACTGAGAAAAACAGTATAGATACCTGAGATATATATATATATATATATATATATATATATATATATATATATATATATATATATATATATTCATGCATTTCAAGTTAATCAAATCCCTTACTTTCCCTGACAAATCTCAACATCAAGTACTTATCCCTACCACTGTATTGGTATTTTATTGCTGATTATGGTTAAGAATGACATTGTACCTGTATTATCTACAGAAGGCATAAAAAGTAGCTAATCCACTATTTGGTTCATGAACTCTGGCTGGCTCAGATGTTGGTATGGCACTCTCTCATATCTGACAAACTTTTGTAGAGCGTGTTCCACTTGCTGTAGATCAGTGCTGCCACACATTTCTAGAGCAACATGCTAGGAGACCCCCAACAACAACAACAAGGTTCTGGTTTGCGCCGATGGGTTGGGCAGCTGCAAAATAGAGGAACAACTGAGGTTAATTTCTTATTCCATTGAGGGATATTTTGAGTTAGCCTTCTGCAATTTCCACAGCAGGTTTCTTTGTGAAGTGATTCAGTACCTGTGTCAGCTATGCCCCGTCTGAGGCGCAGAGGGCCCTGGGAAATGTAGTGTTTGGCAGTCTGGAAGGGCGCCTCTCTCTTGCTGATTCTCTGCCCTGAGTTGGAGCTGTTGGTGCAGCCCTGAGAGCATCTGCTGCCGGCCTCCCCAGCCTTACACAGGATGACTGAGCAGGTGATGAACACCTGCACACAAACATGGAGGCACCTTACAGACACTCAATGGTGTTTTTTGCCCTCAACGGCACCTTCCAGACAACACAGTCTGAAAGGCACTACCTTATCTGGGACCCCTTAAACCTAACCCTAGATTTAGGGGGGAAGTGCCTTAAAGGCAGTGATGACTGGAAGGCCTTGTTGAAGGAAAAAAACACCAAAGGCCCTTAGAGACCTAGGCTAGTGATTATTTGCAGAACAGAAATTTGTATACAATGTGTAAGCTCATATCTTCACCTGATCATACATCCCAATGAACTTGAAGGCCTTCATTCCCAGTTGGACTTTGGACTGGTGGCTGGAGTAGATCTGTACAGTCTCATCCACTTTGCATCTTTAGATGGAGTGGTAATCAACAAAAGTGTTCAAAATATAGTTTGTTTTTGTTGTAGTAAATAATTAAATATTTTAAATAAAAGTCAAAGCAGGCCTTACCCATTTTCAATAATTTTGTAGGAGAGAGGTTCATTAGGGTTGTCGCTGGGGGCAGCAGTACAAGACTCTGCAAACAGCTCCGTGTTTGGGACAGAGCAGATAGCTTCAATCTGCATGTACATCATGTCTCCCAGGTTGTACCTCAGTGGGTAGGTCTTTGGGTCCACCATCTGGTTAAACTGAGCTGACTGGAAAAACTCAAACTGGTAGGTGAACGTACCAAAGCCTTTCTGGACAAACGACAGTGGGGGTCGGTGAACATCAAACTCTGCAGTCACTTGACTCTTTTTGGGGTACTTGCAGAAGAACTCAATCTCCACATCATGTCTCCTGGTGATGACGTCAGTTGGATCATCGAATGACACTACTGCATTCTTGAAGATGAGATAATCTCCATCATCCTTTATGAGAGACCAACAAACAGAGTTAGAGATGGTCATGCAGGTCATAAACCTGTGGTAGAATAAACATGAAAACGAGAAGTTTCTCACCTCCATTTTGGTCCCACAGGTGGTGAGAGACATGTTGGCCAAGACGTGAGTACCATTTGTGTAGAGGGTGCAGTTGGGGTCATTGAGCCTCAGGTGGTCTTCATGAAGCCCAATGGAGGAAGATCTCTCCAGAGCAAAGGCCATGAACTTCTCCATACAGATCACCCGAGATGCAAACCCTGCATAGTCCACAACTTAATACTCATATCATCATCTGCAGTGAATCGACCTTTAGCACTGTTGCTGAGTGCTGTCAGTAAGTAATAACTTAACTGGCCGATTTGTAGCTCTACCTATGTCCACACGTTACCATTGAGAATGATTTTGGGACCAGATGAAATTGTTGAGCCAATGTGGACTGATGGATTTTTATAGATTTTATAGATGTCATAAGCAAGGATTTTTGATAAGGCCCAGCCCCCTGAAATGGGAAAAAATGGGAAAAAAGGAAAAACATTTCTACATTTTAGTAATTTAAAATCCCTTACCTTTGTTTCCGGGCAAACATGTTGTAGTGTTCAACCCTGTAGATACAGATGTTTGTGGATGTATGAATTTCTGGCACAAAGTCTAAATGTAATGATGTTTCTGCAATCTCTGAGCAGCAGCTGTACTGTAATCTCAGTGGCAGTGGGAATAAAAATTTGTTCCACAAAGCTCTAATCTTGTAGCCTGGCGATGCCATCCTACGTACCTCCGCTAAACATTTTTATCTGCATGTAGTCTGGAATAAACCCCCCTTGCCGCCTTTCCCTCGGTTACTCTACGGTTTAGCCAATCAGCACACAGTTAAGAGCGATGTCTCAAAATTTTGTAGTCCTACAGGATAGGGATGCGTTTGTTATTCTCTCCCCCACTTTCGAATTACATTCACAAAATCGGTACATGACATTAGCATCCATGATCTTGAGGATTTTTTGCCACTACGATGTCAAAATAGATCAGAACTTGCCAGAGATCTGTTAATACTGAAAGCGAAAGTTGTAGGCGAGGGAATATGTCATATCCAAACGGAAACCTTTTTCAATTACGTTGGGCCAGACTGTATGACATAGTCAACAGTCGCTTTCGCCCAGGCTACTAATCTTGGCCCGTTAGTTTTACACTATACTCTTTTGGCTCTGTCAACAATCTTACAGTACCTCTTAAGTCCCTTGCTCATAATTTACAAGAACACACAATAGCTTAAATTAGCAAGTTAAATTATACCCTCTATGGAAATGATGCTTTCTTCAAGTCTGCTGCTGATGTTGTTCAGTGCCTCAAAGTTGTCCACTTTAAACACATGATGTGAATCAGGTGAAGATGAAATGCCACTGAGCTCATTAAGAGCTGCCTGACTGTTAAAGGCATTTCCAATCTATCAAAGGAGAAGCAAAATTAACATCTGACATGAGACGATATTGACCTATCTCATAGATGATGTCAAAATTATAAAATGGAATATCAACTGTTGATAAAGCATTAAAGGACAGTGCTTAAAGTGGTCAGTTTCGTAATGGTTTTCACAGCGTCTGGAGGCTATCTGCCTCCAGTAACATTTTTTAAGAATGTTGGCACACATAACTTTGCAAACAATACAGGTATCTATAGAACCTCTTACCCCAATAGCGTATCTAGTGATGTTCTTTCCATCGGCTTGTGCTGTGACAGTGGGGTACTGTGAGGAATCTTGGGATTGGCCATCTGTGATGACGATGAGGATCCTGTGGGCATCAGGCCTGTTTCCAGCAGATGGATCAAACACACTATTCCTGTGGAAATCAACAGAGATTCATGACGCATACTTAAGGAAACAGTCCAGGGTAAACAAATCCATAGCAGTCATGTTCATAGTCATAGAGTAGGCTACTGTCAGCAAGAAGAAAAAAATAGTTGATACAGCCTATATATAGCTTAACAAGACTGACTATTCATCAAAATTTATACTGACGATGGGCGGGGATCAAGACAAGGGGCAAAATTAGGTGTCTTTCAAACTGGCAGTGCCTTTGTAGTTGGGTAGCCTTAGAAACTACCGCTAGGGCAGAGGTAGGAAATTATTTTGGCTGAAGGGCCACATTGGGTTTTAGATAATGACTGCTGGGCTGGGCGGTAACAGTCAAGCTCTTGAAGGGGGTTGGTGCTGGAGATTGGCAAATCTAAAACAAGTAAGGTCCACTTTCTTGATGAATGTTTTGGAACATCAACGGACACCACTAACCATACGGTGAGCTGTTACATGTTTTAAAATAAAAGTTTAAGGTTGTTGTAAAGGACATTATATAGCAAGCCATTCTGAAGCAGACGGGGGATTCTAAATGAGCCAAATAGGACCAATCATCAAAATGTTGGTGTTGATTCTATTTCATCCTAGACACAGAAAGGGGGCTAAACATGCTAAAAAACAAACTTCTCCTTTAATGTACAGGCTTTAAAAAAAAGGGGAGGGGGGGGGGGTTATATTTCATGAATACAACAAATCAGGCCTGTCATCTAATTCACCTTTGCTACATGAGAAATTATTCTATTTTGAGAACGCTCCAAGGATCAGCCCAACAGGCTGTTTTTTTTTTTTTTTTTTTGTGGTTGTTGTTGTTGTTTTTTGTAGTAAAAGTTCCTATGAAAAACGTCTTGAGTGAAATAAAACAGGTCAAGCCTCATACTATGTCCCATTATTATCAATATTATCTATTATTATTTATTTTTTTATTTTTTTTTATTTTGCTGTTAGACCAGCCACATCTTAATTACTTACACAACTGTCCGGATAGCAGCTGCAGTATTAGTGCCTCCTCGTATCTGAACAATGTTGTCCACTTCACTTTGCCAGTCTGTTCTATTAAACTGGTCAAAGGTCATATGGATGCTGGTGCCACTGGAGTACTGGACAAAGGCAAACTGCACAGAGAACAAAATATGTGTTGTAAACACTGTGCCTCAATTTCAGTTTACATCAGCTTCTTAATTGGATGAATAAGTATTTGACTTTTTTCTCTGCTGTTAAAATCATAGAATCGCAACCATGCTTGGTTTACTTTGGACATAATCATAACCATTCTATGTTTCATAACTTTCTAGAGTGTATTTTTTAAGTTCAATATTAATACTCATGGTCATCATAGATTTGCAGCAGTGCAAGGTCAGGTGAAAATTCTGTCTCTGTTTGATTACGTAATAATAACATTACATCATGAAGGTGTCAGACTCACAGTGGTGTTATATTGTAGGAGAGTTGCAGTCACATTTTTCACAAACATCTTCATTACGGTGAACTGGTGTGTTGACACACTCCCAGATCCATCCATTAGGAAAGCGATATCTGCAGATGCTGAATTGGCATATTTAATTTGAGAATTGAGAAAAGAATTTAGCAGATTTTGGTTTAAATTTAATTAAGTTAGAAGACAACCATTTTGGGTACCACTTTATAATACCCATACCTAATAAATGTTTAATGAATAGCTTATTAACATCAGCCAGTGATTAATTGGTAAGTTAAGTTAGTGGCTGTAAAATTTCCATTTTCTGATTTTGCCATATGAAACTAACTATACAAATCAAGGTTGATAGTGTGAACAACAATCATGTTAAATATTAACTACTTACTGATAACTACTTTACTCCCATTTAAACATATCACGTAGGCTATAACATTTTAACAAAATTTGAATTCATTCCGAAGACCTGACTGAAGTAGCCCATCTACTGATATGGTGAATGTGCTTAAAAATTGTGCTACCTTGACTTGTGTGGGTTGTGATTTCAGTGGATGTTGAGCAGGGTCCTGTAGAGAAAGATTGATTCATTCATTCCTTGTGACTGAGGCCCTAACTCAAAATGACATTGCCTTCAGGGCCATTGTCAAGTGCAACACAGGTGCAGGGTTCGATGACTTGCTCAAGGGCAACACCGGTGGATGTTTATGGTACTACATGATTATTTCCTTTCAGGGCCATTCTGAAATGCCACACAGGATTAAGTGACTTGCTCAAGGGCAACACGGGTGGATGTTTATGGCACTACATAATTTCCTTCAGGGCCATTCTTAAGTGTCACAAAGGGCTGAGTGACTTGCTCAAGGGTAACAACAGTGGATATTTACAGTAATAGGCCTACATATTTGGAACTTTCACACACTTTCACACTTTCTCAGTTTGAGCTTCACAATATGGTCTAGAATGTCACTGCTTGATTGTGGCAGGAGGTGAAAGGAAGTTCGGTGTGATAAGGACTCAATGCATATGCATATGCAACATTTCAGTTTCCCTAGGTTTGTAAGTCTACAGATTGGCTGTCAAACTCTTACCTGGGTTGGTACGGGGTTGAGGTGTAGTTGTGGGCAAACAATTGAGTACGCCTACAAAGACAGATAACATGAATCTTGGGATATTTGGCACAATTTACTCAAGGCTAACAGTACAATCTATTAGAAACAAAGAATCTGCGTAAGGTTTATTAAATGGTTTTGATGACAGAAATCTGTCTGTACCTTGTGTCTCCATGATGCTTTCTTCCAGCGTGCTGCTGATGTTGTCCAGTGCCTCAAAGTTGTCCACTTTAAACACATGATGTGAATCAGGTGACGATGAAATGCCACTGAGCTCATTTAGAGCAGACTGACTGTTGAAGGCATTTCCAATCTGTCATGGGAGAAAGATAAATTAGAAAAACACTTTAAGGGTACAATTTGGAGTATATATAACTCTACATCATACAGTATTAACTTTAGTAATAACTAGGTGTACCGCATGGCGGTACAAAATATGACCGCCGCTCAGTTCTGCACATTCTCTGCATATATATGATGCTTGTCAACTTGTTTGTATCTCTCTCATGTTATAAATGTGTGTCTGCATGAGTGTGTTTGCTTTTGTGTACAAGTATAAGAGTGTGTGTGTGTGTGTGTGTGTGTGTGTGTGTGTGTGTGTGTACCCGTGCGCATGTGTGCTTGTGTATACAGTATGTAGTGTGTGTGTGTGTGTGTCAGTGTTGCGCGGGTTGATCCAAATTGAGCGGATGACTGCGGGCCTCCGCGGGTACCTGCGGTCATGGTCATCAACAAAAAAATTAAATGCGGGTCGCGGTCGGTCGGGTCTAAAATACAGATGATTATTTTTTTGTAATTTATATTAAAATAATAATAATAACATACCAATGCATAGCATATTTGATTGAATGACTGCATATAGATATCTCGCAGCGCAGTTTACACTGGATGAGGACAGCGTGCTTGAGTTTTGGTAGAGACAGGCCCACACCTACCCAAGGCTCCGTGCTTTGGCAAGGAGTATTCTCTGCGTCCCAGCTTCAAGTGCAGCCAGTGAGCGCGCATTCAGCTCTGCAGGCCGTGTCATAGAAGTGAGAAGAAATCGTCTTTACCTTGACACTGTTGATTATATCTTATTTCTCCACAGCGCGGGTAAAGCAAAATAAAAAAAAAGTCTAGCTTATGCCATTTTCCTTATTCCATTTTCCTTATTATTTAGATTATAAATATAATTGAATGCAATTGAGCCCATTATGCAGCGTGCACCATCATATTTTCTATTAATATTCCGTGGGCTAGTACTTCACATCCAGCTTCACATCCATGTGACGAACTTCTTCAACAGAATTTTTGGTGAAATAGCCATTAGGCTCCGTTTATAGGCTATACATATTCGGGTCTTATATCAGTTTTATGTTGCCCAAATGACGCTATAAGGTAAGTCAAGAGCATAGATAGGCCTACTTTTTAAAAATAAGCGGGTTGGAAGCGGGTTGCGGACACGAGTTTAGCGATCCAAGTTTTGCGGTCCGAGTTGCGGTCGGTTTAGCTGAGAACGTCGGTCGGGTGCGGCTCATTCAAACGTGTACCCGCGCACCACTGGTGTGTGTACCCGTGCGCATGTGTGCTTGTGTGTATGTAGGTATATATGAGCACTATGGCAAGCCATTCAGGAAAAAAACCTTGAATATATTGAATGAAGTCCTGAATATATTAAATGAAAGAAAGCCTTGAATATATTGAATGAAGTCCCGAATATATTGAATGAAACTCCGAATATATTGAATGAAACCCTGAATATATTGAATGAAACTCCGAATATATTGAATGAAACTCCGAATATATTGAATGAAGTCCCGAATATATTGAATGAAACCCCGAATATATTGAATGAAGTCCCGAATTATTGAATGAAACTTGCCTCATCCGAGGTCAGTGCCGGTGGCCATCTTATGTGTGTCATAAGTACGGAAATGCCTGTGACCAGTCAGTACCGCTTGGGTGGAGTGGTTGGCAATGAACGAGTAAATGAAGCAAAAATATTAAATAAATTACAGTTTTATTAATAATTTCATTGATTGCAGCTGCAAGGTAAAATAGTTTAGTTAAGTCACAGTCAGTTATTTTGGCCGAGTAGTAATTAATCCAGCCGCATTACCACCACCAGTGAACAGCACAGGAAGCGGCGACGATCCCACTGAAGCTAGCTGCTACGCTAACCTTCAGTGGGATCGTCGCCACTTCCAGCTGCTTCAGCGGGATCATCGCCGCTAGCTAGCTGCTACGCTAACCTTCAGTGGGATTGTCGCTGCTTCAATGGGATCGTCACTGCTAGCTAGCTGCTACGCCAACTTTCAGTGGGATCGTCGCCGCTTCCTGTGCTGTACAGGTGGTAACACAGCTGGATTACTACTCGGCCAAAATAACTGACTGTGACATAATTAAACTATTTTACCTTGCAGCTGCAATCAATGAAATTATTAATAAAACTATAATTTATTTAATATTTTTGCCTCATTTACTCATTCACTCCACTCAAGCGGTACTGCCTGGTCATGGGCATTTCCATACTGGTGACACACATTCAATTCAATTCAATTTTATTTGTAGAGCGCACAAATACAGTACATTGTCTCGCGGCGCTTTACAGACAGTACGGGAAGCATCCATAAGAATCAGGGGCAAGGAAAAACTCCCTCGCTTTATACTCCCTCGCACACATAAGATGGCCGCCGGCACTGACCTCAGATGAGGCAAGTTTCATTCAATATATTCGGGACTTTATTCAATATATTCAGGGTTTCATTCAATATATTCAAGGTTTTCTTTCATTCAATATATTCGGAGTTTCATTCAATATATTCGGGACTTCACATATGATGTAGGCTGAATTTTGTAACCCAGTAATTCACTTAATAGCACGCTCAATGGTGTTTTTTGCCCCCAACGGCACCTTCCAGGCAGCACAGCCTAAAAGGCACTACCCTTACCCTATTCCTAACCCTAACCCCCTCAACCTTCATCTTAACCCTAAACTGAGTGGAGTAGTGCCTTGAAGGCAGCGCTGCCTGGAAGGCACCGTTGAGGGCAAAAAATACCAAAGACCTAATAGCACCATCTACAGGTCAATGGTTGTACTGTCATTAAATGTACATATAAATTCATTTATTTTATAGCCCCCCATGGATGAAATTCCACAAAACTTAACATATTCCCACAAGATGTCAGGTTCATCATACACATTAAATTTGGTGCAGTTTAGAACATCTGATGTAAAGATAGGGGCAATTAAAGCAGTATAATATTGCGTTTTAATTTTTTACCATGAGGGTGCAAATCACAAATGACTGGTTATAAGCTAAGTTGATGTGGGCTCTTGAGACCAACATTCCATAAAAATTTCATCATCCTCAATGTCACGGGTCAGGTAGTTTTTTAGGAAAAACTGCATTTTTGGGGTTTCACGGGGGAGCCACGCAAAGATGGAGTGGCCCCCGGGGACCAAACGAAATTTTTCCGTAAAAGTCTATAGGGGCTACATGCCCACCAAGTTTCATGTGCCCCGGTGTTACGGTGTCCCGGGAATCGTTGACCAAAAATTCAGGAAGTAGATGACGGGAGAGAAAAAAAAAAAAAAAAACTTTGACAATCATTATATGACCGCTACGCTTGCTACGCAGCGGCGGTCATAATAATTACAATATCTTTTCAGGAGAATCAGATTACATAAACATAGACTGAAATAATCTTTGTTTACACTAGGCTATCAAACTTGATTTTTGTAAACACAGGATAGCACCTCTTACCCCAATAGCGTATCTAGTGATGTTCTTTGCATTTGCTTGTGCTGTGACAGTGGGGTACTGTGAAGAATCTGAGGATTGGCCATCTGTGATGACGATGAGGATCCTGTGGGCATCAGGTCTTGCTCCAGCAGAGGGATCAAACACTGTGTTCCTGTGTTATTTTAAACAGGGTCTTCTGAAGATTACTCATAGTTATAAACACTTTATAATAATTATAAATGTTTATCTCCCTTCCCAACGTGATTCTCTTCTCTGATTGGCTGATGAGTGGCCATTGTTCTCTTCTAATTGGCTACTTTGGAAGTAGTTCCAAAAATAACTAATTGAATAACTGATCTCCGTTCCATATGAATGCCCTTTAGAATGGTAACTATAACAACAATAACCAGCCTTGTGGATCTACTTTCAACTGAAAATAGTACCCAGACTGAACAGGTTAACTTCTTTTAAAATGGAGTGGCATGTTTCTTTTACAAGTACATTTTATACGTTTTATACGAGAGATAAATGCCAACGGGAGCTAAGATGCGCACTGTGTGCGTCGCCAGAGTTCTAAACCTCACCTCGCCATTATTTCTGTAGAACCGGTTATCCCTTACTTATCTCCCTTCAGAACGTGATTCTCTTCTCTGATTGACTGATGGGTGACCACATATCATGATGCTTTATGTGACCACCTAAAGTTATAAACTCTTTATAAATATCTGAGTCATATTGATTCAGATGACCACATACTGTTAGGTTAGGGGAAAACGCGACCAAGGTGTCCCAATGTAGCTAAATAATGGACAATCTTTCTATTCAATGTCTATTAGCCTACTTCCTTATATCAGGACACCTGCTTATCGCCCAGATGCAACTCAAGCAAGTGTTTGAAACATAAAAGGAAAATGTGATTCTGCAAAAGAGGTTGTTCGGTTGGGGTATTATCTTTTGTGAAAATAGATCCACAATTCTGTTTGATGCTTTTATAATTACAATTTTTAAAGGGCAGTGAGAATGGTGAGAATGTTCTTTTATCAGATAAACATCACAGGAGTCCTGTTATCGTTTAATGCAGTGTTTCTCAAACTGTGGGGCGCAAAGCATCTCATTGCGATCAACCAACGGCCGCACTATGCCCCCCAAATTCACAGCTATTTGTCAGATATGCACATATGAGAGTAAATTGAGCTTTCCAATTGAGTTATTTTCTAGTTGCTGTGATGAGGGTTTTGAGAGAAATTTGGATTTGAATTAGTAACATGAAAACTGACAAAAATCCTGTCCTCACAGAGATATTGTGCGCAAGTTAAACTTTCCAGGTGGGGCCTGAAAATTCTCTGCCTTCCAAAGTGGGGAATGACGGAAAAAGTTTGAGAACCACTGGGTTAATGTAGGCCCTAATGTAAGTTTAATTAACTGGAGAGTTAGGTTAGCCTCTTCTACTCATCTCGATTTGTGACTTACACAACTGTTTGGATGGCCCCTGCAGTATATGTGTTTCCTCCTCTCTGGCTGATGCTGTCCACCTGATTTTCCCATCCTGCTCGGCTGAACTGATGAAAGTTCACATGGATGGTGGTTCCACTGGAATACTGGACAAAGGCAAACTGGGAGCAAAAGAAAATGGTTTATCACATGGGACAAAACTCTTCTGCAATCTCTGTTGACAGTTTAGTTAGCTTTACATATATTCAACATTGTATCATGAAGGGGTCAGACTCACAGAAGTGTTAAACGGTATTAAAGTTCCAGTCACATTTTTCACAAATGTTTTCATGACGCTGAACTGGTGGGCTGACACACTGCCTGATCCATCTAGCAGGAAGGCTATATCTGCAGCCGCTGAGAAAAAATATTGCAGATTATTTTGTTTTTATGATGCAATATCTTGATTATTTGTAATTTAGATTAACCTTATTGACTATGATTTACTTTCTATATTTACTGACTTTACTAATTTAAAAGTAGTTTGCATGTTTTATGTACTGCTGCTAAAACTCTGAAGTAATGCAGTCTTGCTGATGGTTCATTTATTCATGGAAATGTAGCCGGCGTGTATATTTTTATAGTACTCTGATGTAGTCAATGTCAATGTGGAATGTACATGGCATTTATATACTGTAGTACTCTGATGTAGTCAATGTGAATGTGAAATGTACATGAAATGTATATAGTACTCTGACGTAGTCAATGTGTCGATGGGAAGCCTTACGTTGGTTTGTGCTGTTTACAAGCTGAGGAGTACAAGCTGAAGAAGTCCCTGGAGACAAAGACAGAACTTTATTACTATTTCGTATTATTATGTATTTATTGAGATCATCTCAATTTAGTACTATTACAGTAAACTATTAATTGAATTCATTTCAAAACATAAATCTCTTGCATGCTGCCACCATGAGGACACAATGTGAGATTGCATTCATCATGGTAAAAAGGAACAGATCTAATTATTGCCTCAATCACTTGATTGCAAGTAAACGCCTTCTATTATAAGTCCCTTTACTCAGCCGCCATCTTAAAAAGGCCTACGGGCAGTTATTTGGGATGAATAAGACCGGGCCCAATCAAAATGGATGGCTAGATATCCAAAACTCCACATCGGTGACTTATACTGACTTAAAAAGTGTATTGTGTGAATCCTTGTTGTTCACATCTGAATTGAACAAAATCTACCTGTCAATGTCAAAATCTACTTGTGCAGTAGAGTGCTCAAATGAAGCTAAAAAAGAGGCATTATTTAGAACAGCATTGGTGGGTGTGAGTGATGCTAGACATCTCTTACGTATTGCCACAATGAGTAGCCACCAAGGGAGTGAAGTCATCATTGTCTCTTCTTCAGTAGTCCAAGTCTTGTGTCCTGCAACTGTTAAAACGAAAGATCTGCATTTGGGACTGCATATCTATTATAGTCCTGTGCAACCAGTATTGTACTGAGGAGCCAACCCTCAAACTGTCACAAACCAAAGAGCATTTTATTTTTTCCAAGCATACACTAGCTATTATTAGCTACTGCAGGTGACTACTCCTGTGAAACCAAGAGAACCACTGTAAGTTAAACATTTTCCTTTTATTCAGACCCACATGCCAATATCAGAGATCAGATCAGCAGGGAGCTGCAGAAATATCTTCACCACCTATCTTCACCTAATCTTCAAATAAGTGACTGTGAAATACCAGTCCCGTTACTCTCCCGTCTAAATATTAATCTTGGTTAGTAATTGAGGCATTAGATTCTGTGAGATCAATATCCACGGCTACCTCCTGTTGTTTAGTGTTGGACCCATTAAAATCCAGTCCCTTTACTTTCGCTTACTCTAGGCCTGTTCAATTCTGCTTGTACAATTTTTGTAAAAACAAAATAAAAAAATGCTATTAAAAAAAAAAAAAAAAAACGTTTAAACTGAATTTAAATAGTTAAGTTTTTTGATTGTTTTTAAGTGTGTCTTTCAATTAACAGTTTCAGTTGGGTTAATCTTTTCTGATTTGTCCTTGCACAATTAAAACAACAAAAGTGTAATTTTATGCAGAGGCAAATTACTAAAATGTTTGCATATTTTTGAAAACCACCACCAAAGTATTGCTTTAATGTGGATAAATCAGGATAAAAATAAGAGTTATACAATATTTTTAATTTGTTTCTGTGTCACTGTGGCACAAATAGACTGAATACTGAACAGCAGCAGAGCAGAGCAGAACAATTAAACTGCCAAAGAAACTTCCTTTCAGCTTTTATTTTGTATGCCCCATTCACTTAATGCTAGATGCCGCTTTGCCATTCTTTTGGTCTATATTGTATCAAATTTTGTGGGTCTTTTCCCTGGCCCTTAGGTAAAAAAATAAAAAATAAATAAATATGAGAGTGAAGATGTGAACCCTTACCAAAGTCTGGTAGCTAAAACACTCACAAATAAATAAACCCTTACCGAGGTCTGGTACCTTATCAGGGTTGAAGCAGGAGAGCAGTGGTTGATTCAGAGGAGCAGTGGTTGATTCAGAGGAGCAGTGACTGATCCAGCAGATCAGTGGTTAATGCAGGAGATCAGTGGTTGATCCAGTGGCTGGGAGGGATGCTCGAGCAGGCTGATGCACACTGAGGAACTGTGCCCTTCAGCAGAGGACTTCCTGTGCTTGCAGCCCAACAGGTGGCTAGTCACACACCACGCTGGGTGTATATATACAGACTGACAAACTACTAAAGGGGAGGTTTCATGGTTTTCACAGAAAAAGACACCTCCCTTTCTGAGAATTCAAAGCATTTTTTCACCTTATTTCCTTTATTTAGATGCCACAGAATCATGTCATAATGTGAATAATGTAATGTGGAAAATTACACCTCCAATAAACATCTTACATACTTTAGACTGAATAGTGAACCATAATATAACACAAATGGAATCTGACACAGAAATCCAGTTTTAGTTTAATTTACCTGTGCCCCATTATTTTACTGCTTGTTCAACCAGTATATCTGCAAATTCTAATGCACCTGCATCATTCATGTTCAGAGTGATTAATGACGTACAGTATGTCAGTCTGGCTTGCGTGACCACATTCAGAAATGAACTGTGGTCGGTCAAAACGAGCATTACCCGGGAATTCCGGGCGGGATTCATGTAAATGTCTATCAAATGCTATTAAACCTCTATCAATGTTGTGGGACAGAGCTGGATAGAGTCTTCATAAGCTCGCCTCCTTCAGCCTGCTCGTTTCTCATTGGGTTGTGATTTTTCTGGGCTTGAGAGTTGAGGAAATTGCCTCCTTGGCCATACTGACTTGATCACAAAATTTCATGGAGCGATAGGAAGTATGGGCAGGCCCAGGCTAGAAGAATGTGGTACTTACATGTAGGCCTACATGTAAGGCCTGCACACAAGTCTCGAACCCGCCACCCCGCAAGCTACAAACTCCTGGCGTGGGAGTGGGAAGCTCTAACCAACTGAGCTATAAAGCCCGAGCTTCTAACTCAGCTGTTAGAAGCACCCATGGAATTGGGTGATGAGGATTTAGAGGTACTGCCGCCAAGCTAGCCGAGCTAGCTGCACTGTAAAAGTGATTAATTGGATCAATGTAAAAAAAAAATATGTTAGCAATTCACAATAAAGATTTTACATTGACCTAATCTAAAAAATTTCATTATGTTTTTTAGATTAGGTCAATGTAAAATCTTTATTGTGAATTGCTAACCTATTTTTTACATTGATCCAATGAATCACTTTTTACAGTGTGGCCTCCATTACATTTACATTTACAATGCTGTTCCTATTAGCATGAACCAATCTTGGGGAAACCAATGAAGTAGTGTGTTTTTGTTGTTGTTTTCAAAAAAGATGTTAATTGTCATAGCTACTGACAGCACTTAGCAACATGAAATAGCAGGGCTACGTGTTGATTCACTCGGGATAATTCCTGTAAAGGTGCAATATGAATTGCTGCATGGTTTCAGCATGATCATAGAGCCTGACACGCGAGACTATAACATAGTGTTGCTTCGTCAACGAAAACTATGACAAAATATCGTCGTCACCGAATGTTTTTGACGTGAGGAAGACGAGACGCATCGAAAACGTCCCCATTGCATCGTAATTTGCTACAGGCTTTAAACTAGACGAAACAATGTTACACATTTCTTTGTGTCTCGTTTTCGTCAACGAAAATGAAGAGACATTTTAGCATAGTTTACTCTCGTCTTTATTTGTCAATAATATGTCATATTTCGTTATCGTCACCCGAGCAACGTTTTCGATGCGTCTCGTCTTCCTCACGTCAAAAACATTCGATGATGATGATCATAGTTTTCGTTGACGAAGCAACACTATATTATATTTTATTTGGTTGTTTTAACACAACACTGCTATGCTACTGTTGTTTATTTTGTTTCGTTTGTTTGATGAACAGCCCGTGTTGTCTTCCGAGACTGGATGTTTTCACAGAGTATTTCTGGCACATGCAGCTAGCGAATCAAGGGGAGGTGCCTAAGATTTGAGAGAAAAGTGAAATAACTCTGAAACCATGCTCTATTTTAAGGCATGTGCAACTCATTAAGTGATTAGTGGTGTCTGTTGATCTTCCAAAACAAGTATCGTAGTGAAATACAGTTCCTATCCAGTTTTATGACCTGACATGGCAAGAGCTAGTTCATATCACTGTGCTGTTATGGTTACCATTCTAACCATTCTAACATTGTGAAGGTAGATAAGTGTCCAAAGAACTTCTTAAATGTCAGTCCAGTTTCAATGTTCAGTGACTTATGCAACCAAAGGAGACTTGAAATGATTTTGAATACAAACCTGACACAGTGGAATGAGTTTGTACTTAAGTTGGTCTGATGAGTAACTTGATAGGTGTTCCACGTTCCGTAGCCTTTCAATACACTTGTCTCTCAGACATACAGTATCTCCATTCCTCCATTATCCTAATTCCATTGTGCCATTGTTAGGTACCCACATCACCACTACCAACTAACTTGTGCCCACGCCCCAATCAGTTCATCTGCGATTCCAAACCCCAAATTCACAGGCACCTGCATCTCTGCAGTGCTACCCATGTCCTATGATGTTCTTCGCCTCTGCATCACCTCTATGGCAACTTCTCAGGTTTCATGTCCTTATGTACAGTACACTACAAGATGTGTGTAAAAGTGCTTGGGTGTATCCTCCCCTATCTCCTCCGTTTCATTAATAAAACATGGCAATTACCCCTTATCCCAACTGGATGCCAGCTGATGCCATCCTAGGACCACGGCTTGCTGCCAGGCCAAACATACTTACATCTAAACCTACAGTAACGTATAACACTCATAACTTATAGCACTCACTCAAGCAATACTATTCGGTGAACTACTGAAATGACTTGGCCAAATAAATGTGCATGAATGAACAGAAGTGAAAATAGTGACAACAAAGTGCCACTTGTGTTGCCAATGTTTTCAGGAAGGGATGAAAAAAGCTGTCGGCCTACAGGTGTGCCAAACCAGTTTGGCTCATTTACTGGAAACATTCCAAATGCACTTTGTGGCTTCCTGTAATCTGATGTCACATATTCATTTATCTTGATTAATGCAATATAGTAAATAGGTAATATGTTTTCCTGAAAACATTCCTTGTGGCTTCCCGGTCATATACTGTGATTCATGACACTGTTTGTATGTCACCGTATGTCAAGAATGTTGACTGTTGACTTGCGCATTGAGTGTGACTGTCCCATGTGTGGACTGTGTCAAAAGCCTCTTACCTCTTCAGTGATAAATACTTCTTTTCTTTATTTACCAAAGGTTTGTCATTTGGATACTCTGAAGGTTGTAACTTTCCAGTTCAAAGTTGGACTGTTAAAATCTTTAGAATATTTCCAAATGACAAACGTTGGGTAAACGTATAACAGGGAGACATGTTTAAGATGAAAGATATTCAAAAGGAGATAACAAATGACTGTAAACAGAGATATAAACAACAGATTGAGGCAAAAATTAGGGAAAGGGTCTAAAGCATGCATGGCAGGGGACGTATGCAATAATTAGGAAAGGAGAACAATAAATATATAAAAACAAATGGGAACAATGAAGCTTTACCTTGTGCAATGACAGTAAAGGCATTCAATTCAACTCAGAAGCTTGTATAAGCTTCATAACATCTGGCACTTGGACAGGCCCAAATGTTATGCATGGGTTCTCTTTATAGATTTCTCATATGCATTCAATACAATCAGGCCCCACACTATAAAGTAAAGGCTCTTGCATTTAGGAATCTGATGGGTTGAGTTGAGATGGGGTGATTGAGAGAGCACAGTGTGTGCAAGTAAATGAAGTGGTGTCCTCTAGCCTGACAAGCCAGACTATTTAGCCTGACAAGCGATGAGTGATAGAGCCCTGGGTGAAATGGCTAAAACTAATCAGGACACACAAGCGATTTCAAAACACTAAGCCTGCCCATGACACTCTGTCCAGATATAAAGATGTGATTGGGTAAACACCAAGATGTCTGAAAACAGCTCAGATTAACAGCCACAATCGAGGTCTGACATGGCTCATCGCTGTAGACATAGGCTACTCGCTGAGCAAATTCAATTTGCTACCACTAGAATGCATCTAGACTAGGTGGAAAATAATTATTATTGATTTTAGAACTGGGAGCATACTCTGGCTATATATCGGGAAGGTATTAATGTTGTTGCTGAGTATAAATACTTACAGTAAGAACAATATGACAAGTTAACATGGTCCTCCAGTAGTAGAACCATCTATAAAAAGGGGTTGCAGAGACAGCTCTTTAAGCAGAAGTTCAGACAATTCAGAGTGGATGGAGACATAATGGTAGTTTTCTATCACTCTATGGTGAGAACATTCTGTTCTTTTGCTCTGTGGCCTGGTATTCCTCCTTCTCTGCAACTAACAAAAACAAGTTGCACAAGATGGTAAACATGGCCAGCAAGATGGCATGGCCATGACCACAGAAATGAAGGTGAAAAAGAAAGCGCTATGATGTCTTTGATGACATATCACACCCTCCATACCAGACCTGTGAGTTGTTGACATCAGCAGGAGGTTTAGGCTTTTTTCTGTTTATCAAATGCTATCAAAATTCTATGAATGTTATGGGATAGAGCTTGACAGAGTCATCGTAAGCTTGCCTCCTTCACTTCTTTAAAAATCAGGTCCTGGTTTTTCTGGGCTCTAGAGTTGAGGAAATCGCCTCCTTGGCCATACTGACTTGATCGTTAAATTTCATGCAGTGACAGGAAGTATGGGCAGGCCCAGCTTTATATACGAATTATACGAACTGTAGATAAATGTTTCAAAACATTGCATAGAGCCCTCTAGAGAGATGATTGCCAATGGAGATGTTCCAGATGCTTTGCACAAAGTGAAACAATGTGAAAGCGGAGGGTCAAATCAGGTTAATGTTTTTTGGTCTCAGATTTGAAATCAAATATATATTTATTTATTTATTCAAATATAGGTTCTTCTCCGGAGTCAGACCCAGCACTGACAGAGGAGACAACATCTTAGCTTTGCAAGATCTGATATCATCAAGTAATTAAGAGTCCAGGATCAATGTTAAACTTGTTTGTCCTGGATCAATGTACTCTAACCCTAACCCAAAGCCTAACCCTAACTTTAACCTAACTCTAAACCTAACCTGTTGATCCAGGGCAACAAGTTTGACATTGATCCTGGACTCTTAATTACTTGGTGATATCAGATCTTCCCTTAGCTTTAGTGTATAGTCACTGGTTACATGGCTGAATAACTTTTCTAGATTTCCGTGAGAGAGAGGAGACAACATCTTAGCTTTTGTATAGTCACTGGTTACACGGCTGAATAACTTTTGTAGATTTCCGTGAGAGAGAGAGAAAAGTATGGCATCAATCTATCAAATTTTGACAGATCTAGGTTAAATACCAGTTTTTTGATGGTCATGCATCATTGTTTTTGATAAATGCACAGTAGGTCAAAAGTCACCCACCTACAGTATGTACTTTCCCTTTGTTTTTTCAGACACACACACACACATACTGTACACACACAGACAGACAGACAGACAGAGAGAGAGAGAGAGAAACACCTGTCACATGTTGTTTTGGCAGACATCCCAACCTGTGAAAATTAATGTCAGGGAGGTGTCGTCTAAAAAAAAGACGAGAGAAAAGGAGAAAAAGAAAAGGAGGACTGTGCAAATTTAAGTCAACAACTTTTTTTTTTTAAAGATATTTTTGGGACTTTTTGCCTTTAACAGTTTGGTTGCCAGGTGTTTTTAACAAGCTTTGGCCCAGAGTGCCAGCAATCCAGGCCACTGTTGCCTATTTTTATAGAGCCACAGCGTATTCTGTGTTATAGCTATGGACACATACTATGGGTCATTTGAAAGGTAAGACTCTGAGCTCTCAGTGGGTGAAAACCGTTTATTTCTACATGCCTCCGTTCCTGAGAAATCCCAAGCTAAACAGTGGGTAGTTTTCATCAAAATCCTTGTTTTTTTCTAGAAAAGGAGATATCGCTTCTTTTATGATTATGATGGAGTGTTCTCTGTCAAGTTTCGAGGAGTGACACAAGCCGAATCATGCCTGTGGTGAGACTGCCACCTAGTGACGAACCCGCGAAAGGACAACATGACATGACGTGCATTATTTGACACAAATGCTGCAATAGTAATCAAATGCTGCCTTGTGATGTGAAAATGTCCAGACAAAATGTGCAGATCGTGAGTTTTTATGAGTTTCCGATCGTAATTTATTTCAGTTCTATTTATCACAGAGTTCCAAAAATCATATATAACCTGTGTGAGGGTTTCTATTTTCGTAAATTAAAAAAAAAGGCAAAAACGTAACATTACGTTTTTGGCACTCAACGCATGACAAGTTATAACGTAACATTACGTTTCTGGCATTCAAAGTGTTAATCAGACAGGACAGTATAGAGGTGGACAGGAAACAAGTGGGAGAGAGATGGGGTTGGATCAGGAAATGACCTCGGTTCGGACTCAAACCCGGGTCCCCATAGTAATGGTATGACACTCTAGCCCACTGAGCCACGGCGCCCCCCGAAGGGCAACAACTTTTAATGAACCTATATTGAAGGCCTATACTAGTACTTTTTTTAACTCCATAGATATTCAAGGAATTGTATTATTTTATTTAACTGTTTATTCACATATTGTTGGTTTACAGAAAATTTGAAATAAGTTTGATCTAAATACAAATATATAAAAGAGAAAGGTCATAATAACCTAACATACACTAAAACATACTATAAAAACATACACTTAGACAGACATCCATTTAAAATGTAGCAGCAAAATGTAACACCCCCCCCCCCCCCCGGCCGTGAGGCTGCCTAGTGGCTAACACCTTCCAGAAGGCAACAGCTGAAACAGGGCATTGTTAGGATGGCTCTGGTCTTTTAAGATTTTGAGTGCCTTCCTCCTTGTTGGCTGTGGCTTACTGAAGCTGAAAAAAATTCAGTCCTAGGGCCCATAGGTAAAAGCCCGCCCACATTGACAGTCCAATCAGGATGCTGTTTGTCTAGCATGCACCTTGCATGCTCTACGCGAACAGGCACACAAACACCACTCCCTCAAGGGGATCAGCTCTATGTTCCCACAGCTCTATGTTCCCACAGCCCTATGTTCTCAAATCTGTTAGGAATTTTTATTTTTCACAGATTTTTTGGAAAGTAGGCCCTATGTTCCCTTAGCCCTATGTTCCCACAACCCTCTGTTCCCATATTTCTTAGGAAATATGGGAAATTGGAATCTATGTTTCCACAGCTCCATGCTCTCACGTTACAAAGATTTTCCCACAGGAATATGTTCCGATAAGGGCATGTGCACTAGCCTGACATAGCCCGCCCATAATACGAATGTTCATACGTATCCATGGTCTGGGAACGGTCCTCTTGGGCGTGTTTATATCGGTAGAGAGTCTACCGGTCAATAAGCGACGCTGATTAGACCAGCTGTCCAATTGTTTCAAACCAAAAGTGAATGCCCTCCCCCCGGCAGTATAATCGCGCCAGGTTAAAGAACCTCCAGACCATGAATACGGATGAACAGCAGTATTATGGTCGGGCTATGTCAGGCTACATGTGCACACCCACACAGGTAATATTTATAAATTGTGCGCAGACAAGCCTCTGCCTTCTAAGCGCATATTCATTAATATCATAAACATAGGACTCCCTATCTGTTGCTCCTACCATGGCTGCAAGAAACCTGGGCGTAATAATTGATGACCAGCTGACCTTCACGAATCATGTTGCTGCTGTTGCTAGGTCGTGCCGTTTCTCTCTGTTAAACATTAGGAAAATCAGGCCGTACCTTACTCAACATGCAACACAGCTCCTGGTTCAAACGCTTCTCTCGCCTAGACTATTGCAATACCCTAATAACAGGTCTACCAGCCTGTGCAGTGAAACCACTACTGATGATCCAGAAGGCTGCTGCACGCCTGGTCTTCAACCAGCCAAAGAGAGCACATAGAGTTACATAGAGCACATAGAGTTGCATCATATGAGAGCACAAACAATAACATTAACCAATACATTAATGGATAACATAATAGATCAATTAGCTATGGAAAGATACAGACCAGATGGGCCACTATCCTACGCTACCCAATCAAACAAAACAATAACATGTAAAAAGTACAACAGCACAGATTCTTTCCACTATGGTGGCGCCAGGGGCCATGGAGGTGGTGTGGACCCCAATGGTGGAGAGGGCCGCAGAGGAGTGGACCAGGAGGATGAGTGTAGAGAACGTCAAGTTTGTGCTTCGATTGTGGTGTAGCCAACAGGGCACAGTCTGGTAAGGCAAGGCAAGGCATTTTTATTTATATAGCACATGTGTCATGCCAATGGCAACTCAAAGTGCTTTACTGTAACAAAAAAAATAAAATAAAAAAATAAAAAAATAAAAAATAAATAAAAATAAAAAAGATATAAAAAGATAGTGATACTGACATATGAATCACAATCATGATAAATAAAAACATAGAGTAAGAATTAATAATATGCATATATGTAAGGGATAATGTAGGTATTGTCCGCCGGTCATTATAGAAATATATTTCCCGAGAGGAAGAACCGGAGACCGACACGCAGCGGAGGTCTCTGATTCGTCCTCAAGGGAAATATATTTCTATAATGACCGGCGGACAATACATTATCCCGCTTATTATACGGGTCCTTGCTAGCCTGGCAAATTTGCCATCCCCTTGGTCTACGCTTTAGCTTTTTAGTGGAAGTACGTAGGCAGGCAACGCCAGGCTAGGTCCTTGCCAACACGACGATATAATATTTTACAGAAACGTTTGTTTCTTTTGTCAACGTTTCGTGGCTTCAGCGGAGAAACAAATAGTTCGCAAAGAAACTTCAACTTGAAACATTCTATAGAACGCAGCTGATGTCCTTTCACTTTCATTGTTGATCTCTATGCACGGATTGATACAGAGACGTGAATCTCAAGCAAAAAACCTGTTGCCATTGACAGCGGTCATTATAGTTTTTCAGCGGCCATTATACAAAAATAACTGACCTGCGAACGTTGAGGAGGCCCATTGAAAGTGAATGGAGCCTCCCTCAACATTCTAGAGACCCGTATAATAAGTACACATAAACCCATAAAATATCTACATACACAATATACACAATATACACACACACATGCATACGCACACACACACACACACACACACACACACACACACACACACACACACACACACACACACTCTCACACACACAAATACAAATCTAAACAGAACAGAAAAAGTATATGTAATAGACACAGTAGGATGATCTATGCAAAAGCAGTAGCAAATAGATGGGTTTTGAAGCTATTAATTGAGGGTGCATTTCTTATAGCTAAGGGAAGCTGATTAGATGAATGGCATAATAACTAAAGGCTGACTCTCCACTCTTAGTTCTGACGGATGGTTTAACTAAAAGCTGTCTGTCTTGGGATCTAAGGGATCTGGAGTGGGTTTGGTAGTGGAGTAGGTCCACAAGATATATGGGCCCATTCCCGCTCAGTGATTTAACAAAAACAGAACTATGGCATTTTAACAGTTGTGTTCTAAACGCTGCTGCCTTACGGGCAAACAGCAGCATGGGTCACATTCATTTGGGAGGAAAACTGGATGGGGAAGAAGGCCCCCTAGTGGACATTCCCCAGAATACCTATCTTATGTTTTGCCCAATGCAGGTGAAAAACTAGGGGGAAAGAAAGATTAGATGTGCTGTTAGCTGTTCTTATTATTGTAGCCATATTTAGGCTACAGCCTACATCTTAAATAATGTGACATGATACTGTTATTGTAGACTATGTGATGTCTCCAACCTTGTTCGAGGTTTGTTCGAGGTATGAAACCCATTCCATCTATCGCACTTTTCATTTCACTACAGGCAAGATGCCTGGAGCCAAAACATCAATGCGGGACAGGATTTGATGTAGTCCACTTCAAGGGGCATTAAACCAGAGAGGGTTGATCAGGGTTCCCTGATCTTTGATTAAACCTTGTGTGACATAATTTAAAATGCATCGCCATGCCTATTGTTTATCCTAATTACTGTTTTCCTCTTGTCCACTAAACAGCCACGCCCTTCTGCTGGGCTTCAGATGAAGCTGGCAGCAGCAGCGCAGGTGTGGCAGAGATGCCAGGACCAGAGATGCCAGGCTGCAGAAAACATCATGCAGAAGAAACCTCCTTCAGCACATCGAGACCTACCACATACATGTTGACATCACTGATAACTGTCATACTAAGGACTTCACCTCTATACTAGACACCTTCTCCTTGCAGCAACATGTAACAGATTCCACACATTCTCATGGTCATACTCTTGACCTAGTTATTACAAAAGGTCTTTCCATTCATGTAGAGGTTAAGGGCATGGCCCTGTCGGACCATTACTGTGTATTTTTTGATGTAAATATGGATTCTCCACCCCAAAGTAGTAATATGACTGTAAAGAAGCGCATCTTTAATGACCATACCAGCACCCTCTTTGAACAAGCATTCCTGTCTTCTTCCTCACAACCATCCCTCTACACTTCTGAACAGTCAAGCCAGTCAGTAGATGTCTTGTTTGATTCTTTTAACTCACGAATGACAAATATCATGGACAGCATTGCTCCATGTAAAAACTAAAACACTTATGAACAAAAATAGAGTCCCATGGTTGTGTAATTCCTCCATCAAACTCCTAAAAAGGGACTGTTGAAAGGAGGTGGCGAAAAACAAAACTCCAGGTTGACTTGGACATTTTTAAAGGAAGACTTTGCATGTATAATGATGCAATATGCAAGGAAAGACAGGTTTTTTTTTCTAATATTATTAATCAATATCTTAATAGCTCTCAGATCCTTTTCTCCACTGTTGAAAAATTGACATGTAGGCCTACTCCATGTCACCTCCCTTCTGAGCTACATTCAGTAGAAGTCTGTGAGGACTTTGCTCACTTCTTTACAGATAAAATAAATAAAATAAGGGATAGCATCTCCACGCAATTGCACATTAGCCATGACTTGGAAGTTATTCCTATGACAAAATGCCCGCCCATCTCAATGTCTGTTTTTTCCCCTATTGATCCAGAAACTCTCATCAAGACCATACATAGTCTAAACTCCTTCACCTGTTCATTAGACATTCTGCCAACCAAATTTCTTAAAACAGTCTCTCATGTTCTATCACCTGATCTACTTTCTATCATAAACACGTCCCTGCCGTCGGGATCCTTTCCCCAAGCCTTGAAAAAGGCTATGGCGAAACCTCTTTTAAAAAAAAAAATCTAGACTCCTTTAATCTTAAAAATTACAGACCTATTTCAAATCTTCCATTTATTGGGAAATCACTTGAAAAGACTGTTTTTAATCAACTGAGCGACTTTTTATTGTCTAATCACTGCTTTGACCCTTTTCAATCAGGCTTCAGGTCTCATCACAGTACTGAAACAGCTCTGATTAAAGTTTTTAATGATATTCGATATATTAATACAGATTCCAAAAAAGCATCAGTGCTGGTCTTACTGGACCTCAGTGCAGCTTTCGATACGGTAGACCACACCATTCTTCTCCATAGACTATAACACTGGGTTGGGCTGTCTGGCACAGTTTTAAACTGGCTTAAATCATACCTTACAGACAGAAGCTTTATTGTAAATATTGGCAACTGGTCATCCACCCCTACTACAATAACATGTGGTGTGCCCCAAGGGTCCATCTTGGGTCCTCTGCTTTTTAATCTATATTTGCTCCCACTAGGACAGATTATTCAGAGGCACCAGATCTCTTACCATAGCTATGCAGACGATACACAAATCTATTTAGCCCTGTCACATAATGATCTTACCCTGTGGTCACACGTGGAGGGCAACTGGGCATTTGAACAAGCAACTCAGTTGCCAAGGAGGCGTGACTCGTATGAAGTTCGTCGTTACCGGCAAACACTGAAATATGCATCTGGTTAAAGCTGACAACGTATATTCGCCTACAGATGTATATTTGTGTTACAAAAGCACCATGTGCTCAGGTCTTATCTTGACCTCATTTGCCGCCTCGTTTTACAATATGGTCAAGTCACAAATCCTTAACTTCTTAGTTCGTTACAGACTAGAATGCGACTGTGCCGTTAGGCTCCGTCTGATCACAATTCTTTTGAAAGCATGGCTTCACGTCATACCTTACACTCAGATTGCCGTTTATTGAAAATATTGGCAACTGGTCAAATCCGCCCAACTTTTGCAGATAACAGCCTGCATTTGCATGTTTTCGCCCACCAGGGTCCATCTGTTGCTCAGTCTGCTTGTACTAATCTATACGTTGCCTACCGTCATTAGGACAGATGATTCAGAGGCACCAGATCGCTTACCATAGCTATGCAGATGGTACACAAATCTATCTAGCCCATGTGACACAATGGGCTTAGTCCACTCCAAGCACTTTATCAATGTCTTACAGACATTGACCTATGGATGTGTCAGAATTTCCTACAACTAAATAAAGAAAAAAACAGAAGTAATTGTATTTGGTAACAAAAAGGAAAGGCATGAAGTGACTTCATCACTTACCAATAGGGGTTTCCAGGTCAAGAGTACTGTCAAGAACCTGGGAGTTCAAATTGACAATGACCTCACTTTTAACAGTCATATTAAATCAGTTTCAAAGTCTGCTTTCTATCACTTAAAAAACATCTCCAAATTAAGAAGTCTTATGATTAAACCTGATCTGGAGAAACTCGTACCTGCTTTTATATCCAGCCAGCTTGACTACTGTAATGGTCTCCTCACAGGTTTGACCAAAAAAAGTATTAGACAGCTCCAATTAATTCAAAACGCAGCTGCAAGGGTCCTCATGAAGGCAAGGAGATACGACCATATCACCCCCCTACTCAGGACCTTACACTGGCTTCCAGTTAAACAGAGAATAGATTTTAAAGTGCTCCTCCTTGTTTTTAATAGCCAAAAGGAGCACGTCTCACCGCTGCATGGAACTCCACTGGCTGCCCGCACTTCAAATTCAAATCAATAGTGCTGGCCTAATTGATGGACCTGCTCCAGTCTATCTCCAGTCAATCTGCTCCTCCAAGGATCGCTGTTTAAAACGGCCAACACCCCACATACAGTATGGACACATAGCCACTGACCTGAATGGAAAATGTACAAGTCAGGTTGTGATGTTGAGAATGAGATGCAGTGCCTTCATGCGTTCAACTCTGATGGGTGGCTGTAATATGCACATCTGGCTAAAATATCCCAATAATTCCATCAGTCCAGTCTTGATAGCCTTAACAATGTAAATTAATTACTTATTTTCAATTTCATTTCAATATACCCCATTCAGTAATCAGTTTGTTATTTGGTCTACGTAGCATCAAATTTTCTGGTTCTTTTTTCTTAAGACAGCATTCAGGTATGGAAGAGAAGTCTACTGATCGATTCACACTAGATTTCTCTGTTAAAGAAGACCATACATTATACTGAAATAGCATACAATAATGACATATAATGAACTAATGGTTGAGTGTGTGCACTACTGGTTTAGAGTGTTCACACAATCTGTCCTTAGAACAAATTATGACATGAGGTAGATTGCAAGTGTTTAGCTCAATGTTTATTTTTTGTTGCCCCCAACGAGATGGGACCAGAGGTGGGCCGTCGGTTATGTTTTGTTGATGTATGTTGAATCTGCACAAATTTCATGTAGACATTAGTTTGAAACTTATTTGAGACGTTAGTTTGAGATGTACTTTATGTTATTGCAACCGCAAAGAGTGGAGATACTAAAATAAATTCAAATGCAAGTAGGGTTTTCCAGACATGAGACACTGAGAACAGTCACATCCCACGTGCAAGTCAACAGTCAACATTCCTGACGTTCTGTGTCAATCACAGCAGATGACTACGGGAAGGCACAAGGACTGTTTTCAGTAAAACATATTTTCTCTCTTGTATATTGCTTACTGTAACTGAGGAGTGAATATGTGACCCAAATTACGGGAAGCCAGAAAGTGCTCGAGGAAGTAAATGAGCAGAACTGGTTTGGTACACAGCTTTACTGGGTGGGGGGGTGGGTGGGGGCTGAGATACCAGGGTCCCAAGCGGAGGGAGGGCCCTTGAGGAGCCTGGAATTGTATTACAGGTGTTTATTACAAGTGTTGCAGGTGTTGTATTACAGGTGTTGCATAGCAAAGAGATGGAGGACAGGTGTCCTCCTAGTTGTGTATGGCGAAGAGATGGAGGGCAGGTGTAATCCAGCAATCCAGTAGTTGGGTAGAGCAAAGAGATGGAGGGCAGGTGTAATCCTGTAATCCAGTAGTTGTGTATGGCAAAGAGGTGGAGGGCAGGTGTAATCCAGCAATCCAGTAGTTGTGAAAGTGAGATACAAGTATCTCATTATGTAGTCTATCAGAAATGGGCTATCACATGTTTAATGTAGCTGACATATGAATCTGATTCATAATCTGTCTATGTTGCTCAGTAGAGATGGTAAGTAACAAAGTAGATATTTACTACTGTACTCTGATAACATTTTCACTTTTAGTATAATACATTATAATTAGCCAAATCTTACAATGTTGAGATTGATGGACGATTGACTGGCTATTGATGGCAGGTGCTCTGGAATATCTGGATGATGGGGAGAGCTGATTTTCTACTGAGACTATAATTTTTCCTTCTGTTGTAAATGGATCCCTACCTGAAATTTGTCCACTTCAATGGACCAATAAATTAACAACCAATGTAATATACCAATTAACACATATTCATATCCTTGGAAATATAGGAGTTACATTGGTTGTATCACTATTGCTTGCAGAGAGACTTGAAAAAAACATTATGAGCCCTGCTAATGGTGCATTCCAAGATCCAACATCTTCCAAGGCTAGGAAAAAACATCAGAAACTCAGGAATTTGGATCACGATATAAATAAACAAACAAATAGAAAACCCACTAAATTCTTTAGGGACTTCTCTGGGTCACTATGTACCAAATGTTCTTGGCCTTCTTTCTACCAAACATGTAGTGACCTGAACAACTAGGTTGATATACCCTGAACTTCTTCTTTATGTCCCTTCAAGAAACTAAATGTAGTGGTGGTGTTGTTTACAGTGTATGACTTTGGATTCTGAACTTATTTTGAAAGTTTTTAATGTAATTATAATTGAGATATAAAGTGTACACATATGTTTATTGGAAGTGTTATCTTCCATTATTGGTAAGTTTGATTTTTGACATGATTCTGTGGTATCTAAGTGAAGAAAATAACGTGCTATGACTTTCCTGAAAGGTAGGTGTCTTTCCCCTGTGAAAACAGTGAAACCTCCCCTTTAGTAGACTGTCAGTCTGTGTACAGCCAGTGTGTCTGAGTGTGTGTGTGGCCATACAGTGTTTGAACAGCCACCTGTTGGGCTGCAAGGGTTTCTCAGTGTGCTCCAACTCAAGCATCCCTCTCAGCCACTGGATCAACCACTGCTCTCCTGGATCAGCCACTGTTCTCCTGGATCAACACAGCAAACCTCCCAGTCTTTGGTAAGGGTTTATTTACTTGTGTGTGTTTTCTGCTATCAGAATTTGTCAAGGGTTCACCTCCTCACTCTTACATGTATGTGTTTTAGCTACCAGCCTTTAGTAAGGGTTCACCTCCTCACTCTTACATGTATGTGTTTTAGCTACCAGCCTTTAGTAAGGGTTTACATCCTTGCTTTTGTACTGTATGTTTAGGGACGAGACTTTGGTAATGGTTCACATCTTCACTCTTATAGGCTATGTTTTAAGTATGAAGCTATTTTTGGACCAAATATCTAACCAAATATCTAACCGCAAGTTCTGCACACATACACTAAAGTCACAAATGTGTAACAATACATTTGAAGGCATAGTTATTTATTTTGCATGTGTACTAAAGTCACAGACACAGTACTTGTGTAACAGTACATTTGAAATCATATTTATTTTCTTAAATTGCACAAATCCTACCCCGTATATCATAACTTCTGAGAATTATGCACTTATGCACTTATCAACACAACTGCTTGAATCTGCCACTGGGTGTCTCTGCTCTTGTTTTCTTGATAAATACTTTTGACACAATGGAAGGTGGCACAAATGTGTCAAAAGTGATTTGTATGCACAGAGAAAATGCTGCGGAAAAACTTGATTTAGTGAGAGTGAGAGAGAACTGGTTTAGTGCAAAGCTGTTCTCATCTCCAAAACTTTTCTGCTGTTTACTGTGAAAACATTCCATTCGCACTTTGTGGCTTCCTATCACAAATTCATCTCTCTTCAGTCAATCAGGTGCATGGGAATTTGATGTTTGGAATTGCAGGTGCATTGGAATTCAGAGTTTGGAATTGCAGGTGCATGAGGATTTTTTTTTTTTTTTTGAATTGCAGGTGCATGGGAATTCAGAGTTTGGAATTGCAGGTGCATGGGAGTATAGAATTCGAAATTGCGGGTGCATGGGAGCATAGAATTTTGAGTCTGCAGATAAACCAAAGATTGAATACTGACTAAGATATTGAGTGTTTCTCAAAGTCGAGAATGCCTCCTAGATAGCACACTCGCCTTGGAAGCCATACACCTCAAAAACGAGGTTCCATCAGTGCATCATTGAAAAATCTCTGTCCTTGCTAGAATTTAGAAGGATGCTTGACATTGAAACAGTACTTGGCGACAGACAATGACGTGGAATGCTCGAAAAAGCAGCCTTTGAGAAATGCTCATGGCATCATAATACCAGAGAGGATAATAGATTTCAATGGGAGCAAACTGGAATACTTCCTGTCTGCATAAATGCATTACATCACAATAAGACAGATTCTTTAAAGGAAAATACCAGAGTGAATTCAAGCATAGCCCTGTTGAAAGAGCTTGCTAAATGCGCTAGTTAACGAGTGGAACAAAATAATTTGGTACAGCACAGACCGAACGTGAACGCAGAAGCGAACAGGCACTTTACACTGAATCAATGGGACCTGACTATTGGAAACCGAAAGTAAGATATGAGGTTACATTGACTCAATGTAAAGTGTTTTGTGTTCGCGTTGGGTCTATGCTGTTCGAAATTCTTTCATTTCATGCTAAATATATTGCTGTTAGAAGGCTTGTGCAGCAGTGCTATGCTTAAACTTACTCCTGACTTACACTTTAAGTCCTTCCATCACAATAAGAAAAGATTCTTTAAGTCTGCATAAAGGGGGATTTTGCCCCCCTCCCCTCTGCAAAAATAGAACCAGGAACTCTCTGGATAAACTGTTGCAGGTGATCCTTTAAATTTAAAGCCCTCTCTGACTTTAATAGCCTGTCTAGGTCACTAATTTAACCACATCTTGGAATTGCTTCAAGAAACCTTTGTACATTTTATCTACAAACAAGCTACTACTGTCAATGTGGCCTTTATTCGATTCTATCTTCCTATCCATCCATCCAAGGTATTGTACCGGTAGAAGGGTTGGGGCCGGGAGGGGATGGCGGGGCCCCAGGTGCAATGGACCCACTTTAGGGGGGGCCAGCTTGCAAAAGGTTTAGATCCCCTGGTCTGAAAAGTGCATAACCAAAAAGAGACACAATAGCCCCTTTCCCATGCAGCGCGCTATACTGCCAGGTCGTATTACCTTGTTTAACCCCGGATTGATCAATGGGAACGCAATTCCAACCCCTGTCCAAAGCCCGTTCAGGGGGGGTTTAAGATGAAAGTCGTAGTTGTTATTGACCTGGCATTGAACAGAGCGAATTTGGCATTTAGAGAGTCCGAACGCTGAATAAATTCCAACTGTGATGTCTCGCAGAACATCAAGGAGTGCAGGCTTGTTAGCGTCGGCTCTGCAACAGGACAGGGATAGAGTTTGTAGAGGGCCTGGCAGCCAGGTAGCTTGATGGTAGTGTCGGAGAGGATAAGATTGTGGGAAAGCACCAGGGGCGTTTTTAGATTAGCAATCTGATGATCCTGCATACAAGGAGAACCGAAGGTAGCTGCCATTTGACGTGAGCCCAAGGCACATGGGTGAAGGCCATCCTGGGTATAAAAAGCAGCATGGTTCCAGAACATGTTAAAATTGTCAATGAAATGTAAAGCATTCAATCTCTAGCTCTTTTGAAGCCACGTGTGAAGGCTGAGAAATGCCAGTCCCTGAGTCCAAACGTCGGAATTGACCCAGAAATACAAGTCGTCTTGCTACATTTCCAATGAAAGTCTAAAAGAGTTAGACTTATGTGAGTGAGTTCAGACTGATGCAGACAAACATGATTTGTGCCAACATGAACTATAATCCTGGTTACAGTGGCCGGGATTGAAGGAAGAAGCTCCTGCATTTTTTTTAGAATAGAAGAGACTGTGGCACCGGGGAGACAATGAATGACTGCGTCGAAAAAACATAAGTGTTTGATTATGGAGTCACGTACTATCAGGGTTGTTGGAGGAAACAAAGGGGGGATGACTGGTCGAATGCCATCAGCACCCGTGGAGCGTGGAGGCCTAACCGGCTGAGTACTGGATCCAAGTGGGGTAGCCGTAGTAGATGAGCCCGTTGACTCAGCCGGTTGAAAGATGGACTGCCCCGGCCGAGAGCAGCAGACAGGTGGGGGAGGAGCGGCGGACTCTAGGGGGTCTCCAGTCTGATCATCCACCGTAGTGACTACATCGGGGAAAATGCCAGATCTTCTGCGAACAGCTTCTTGTAGTAGCCTTCGACGGGTGGTAGACAATGCTTTCCCTGGCCTGGACAACCATTGCAGCTGCTTCCCAGCAGCTGGTTTGGATTCGGTTTCAGGCACTTTGAACGAGATGGGGGGCGTAGTCTGATCCATATGGACGTCAAGACCAGCAGAGCTTCGATGATCGCCATGATCTTATACAGGCACCGGAGCAGACTCCGAGACATCACCTGGAGCTGGTGTCCTTCGACTATGAGGCGGTGAGGCTGGAGTTCATACATCGGCAGCTGGAGGGGGGACAGGATGGTTTGCTGTTTGGGGGCTCCCACTGAATTGGTGGAGTTCGTCTGGACGGCAAGGAGGCTGGAGAAGGCTCATGCTGAGCCACATCACCAGCAGCCGGCTCAGAAGACAGCAGCGGTTCAGCAGTGAGAACGGATCACCTCATGGATGGTGAAAGGAGCAGGGGCTGGGCTGGGCTGGGCTGGGCTGGGCTGCGTTCCGCTAGTGGCCCAAAGCTGTTTAGGAGCCGTAAGGGAAGAAGTGACCAAACTGCGACTGCCCCGTCTTACCTAGGATAGGTATGGTGGTTGCTAGGTTGCAAATGTGGAAGTAGTTGCTGGGCTGTTGCTAGTGTACTTGACATGGTTGCTAGGTTGTTGGTAGAGTAGGCATGGAAGTTGCTAGGGTGTTTGCTAGGTTAATCATGTTAGTTGCTAAGTTGCAACTGTGGAAGTAGTTGCTAGGCTGTGGCGAGGGTACTTGGCATGGTTACTAGGTTGTTGCTAGAGTAGGCATGGTGGTTGTGATGTACAAAGTAGTTGCTAGGATAACTATTGTGGTTGCTAGGTTAATCATGTTGGTTGCAACTGTGGAAGTGGTTGCTACGCTTTTGCTAGGGTACTTGACATGGTTGCTAGGTAGTTGCTCGGGTAAGTTGAACAGTTGGGATGGTCGAACAGCAAAACAGTTCAGTAATTTCCATAGTTAAAGTACTAAAATTGGGGGTGGGGTCATAGTTAATGTGAACTGACAGTTGGAGTCACTGTGCAGTTAAATAGTTTTAGGAGTAGCAAACTTGCAGTGCACAATTAGTTTTCATCCCATTAGATATTCCATGATATTAGATATAAAATATACAAATTACTGGTGATTATTGTGTTTTCATTTGACTCGCGCTTGTATTGAAAGTGAGTTACTATACATATATTAGTACTGCACCTGTTGAACTTCTCTCTCATTTATTCCAGAGTGAGTTTGTGATCAAGACAGAAAAAACACAATGAAGGGGATTCCAGTGTCATTAGGCCCTCTGCTGCTGGCTATGAGTAAGACTCATTTTCAAGCCCCTCTATCCATTTCTTGACAATAAACTTACTACAGTATCTTTAAGAAATATAAATCCTTTCCTTCATGAATTGATGAATATCAGAATCATTTATTGTCATTGCAAAACATTGCATTGCAACATTAATTATTACAGTCTGAAAATCTTTGATGTCCAGGAAGATGAGCTTAAACACTATTTCAGTGATGTTGAAAAGTAATTTTTTTCCAAGACTTTGCTCGAGCCTCCCAAGTCCATGTCAAGTCTCAAGTCTCAAATGACTGAAATTATTGTTTTCTCATCAGATACTGTCAGAGATGATAATGCATTACTGGAGTATCAACTGTTACTGCAGTAGAGCAGGGCGGTATGACCAAAATCCTATATCACAATATTTTTCAGAAGTACACCGCTTTCACAGAATTATTATTATTATAATTTTTTTTCATATTACCGTATGGTTATGAGTCATGACTGGATATTGAACCAAAATATAATAATAGATTTCCTGCTTGCTCTTTACTCCTTTTCTCCCCAACTCGAGCCTTTTTGAATCTTGGAAAAAAATTTCCTTTGACAGGGTGAGGGTGGACATAATGCACACAATCTGCTATTGACCTGAGAAAATTTAGAATGCAGTTGTATGCATGAGATACAAATATTTTGCCTATGCTTTCCCATAACAAAACATCAGAAAAACCGAAATGAACATTGTTCACGAGTCACAAGGCTCAAGTCGGAGTCAAGTCTCAAGTCATTGAGGGCAAGTCCAAGTCAAGTCTGAAGTCTCCAGAATGAGCGACTTGACCAAGTCAAGTCCAAGTCCCCATCACTGCACTATTTATTAGTCTAAATACAAGCGATGGTAAAAGACTGGAAGACTATCGTGGTTTTCTTTGCTGACACTGAATTAATATTCCGAGATATCTAAACAGGACTAAATCAGCTTCATCTGTGCCTTGTGCAGCCTATTGACATCCATTTGATATTACCAGAGCCATTATTACTATATTAACATTATTACTCTATTATTACTTTATTATTACTAGACCCGATAGGAATTATTTAATGTTTTCATTTCCTCAAATGCTCACTGAGAGATCCACTGGTGTGATACCAATTAACCAAACACTATGCACTCCGCACTCTTAAAGGCAATGAGAAATTAATCTGTCATTGGTTAATTTGGCGTTACACACCCATGATGAATTAGGCATCGTAAGCCCAACTTTTTAAAACTACTCCTTTTTAAACTAAGTGCTACTCCTGGTGCTCCTCCTACTCTTTGTGGCCAATGCAAATGAGGTCAATGGCCGGAAATCCAGACAGATTCCCTTGAAAGTGCTACTCCTGGTGCATGCATAAGTGAACATTCATACATTCACCCATGCCATATGCTCACACATTACCATAAGAAAGTGCAAATGCAGTGCAAGACAGAATCAGAATATACACTATATACAATATACTCAACTGATACCATGTGGGTGTGTCTATTTTCTAACTCTCCTAATAGTTCTACATGCCCCTCAACCAACATCAGCTGAAGAGAGTGACCCTTGTTTCAACTACACTGTGCTGAGTGACCCTCGGAGGGCTGTTAGTAATTTTGTCTACTCAGGCTACAATTGTGACAGTAATTGGCATGGCCAAGGTAAAGCCCTTCAGTGGGACAACTGGCACCTCTTTGTCCTTGACGGTGCGAGTGTTCGGATGCCTGAGAGGTGTTTGTCTGTGCAACACTGTGGCACCTATTTACCCATTTGGATGAACGGTTCTCACCCCCGCCCAGAAGATGGCATTGTGACCAGGAACGTATGTGTGAGCTACACCCAATGCTGCTACAAAATACCAACCCCTATGGCTCCCATAAAGGTTAAAGCCTGTCCTGGAAACTACACTGTCTACAAACTCTCTGATCCTAACTGGTGCGCTGTGGGTTACTGTGCAGGTAATCTTTCTCATTGCATTACTGCAGTTATTATTGTCCTGTGTATTATACTGTATTAGTCTAAAACCTGTATCTCAATCTTCACAGATCCAAACACCAAAGGACCCTTACCAACTAGTCCACCTCCAACAACTTCAAGTAAGTTTGTGTGTGTGTGTGTGTGTGTGTGTGTGTGTGTGTGTGTGTGTGTGTGTGTGTGTGTGTGTATGTCTATAAGAAACATATTCCCCCTATTATAACTACCATTCAAAGTCTGTTGTCATGAGCTTCTTTATTCTCACCTATCCAATCTAATTAGTGTACTTATCAGACTGAGAATGAGCAAGTGTGAACCGCTTGTGTCATGACCGGGACCGATTGCTATCTCCTGAATTTTCTTCTAGGATGACTGAAATTTTGTTGCTCGATGGTGTTTTTTGCCCTCAATGGCACCTTCCAGTCAGAACTGCTTGCAAGGCACTATCTTAACCCTAACACTAGCCCCCTTAACCCTCATCCTCATCCTAACCCTCAATCTGAACCTGCCCACAGTCATTAACTTCCACGGCTGGGCTCCACACCCACTCTCACAAACACCCATCCTCATCATCCACCCTTGCGCTACAGGTTTGCCTGGGAACAAACATGAAACTTCATTAATGTGTTAAAAAGTGATAGTTCGTTGTCATTCAGTCATAGGCTTGTTGTATAAGCACGTTGACTGCTGTAGATTTGTGAGAAGAATGAAAGAATTTGGAACAACAGACTTAACACCAATGCAAGTGCAAGTCATCAACACCAAAATTCTTAGAAATTAACAGTAAGATTACTTGCGCCCTTGAGTCAATGTAAATTGCTTGTTCACTATTTGCGTTCACATTCAGGTTATGTAATTCATTCTTCTCACTATCTACAGCTGTAAACAAGTTCTTACAACAGGGCGTTGGTTGAATGACACCAAACTATCACTTTAAGCTGGAATTTATAGTGACGGCTACCTGGAATGATTGAGTCTTCCGCAAAATTGCTGTGTTTTGTTGTGATTGTGAATTGCTGAACCAGCATCAGACCCTTTGAAGAATCTGTAGCAGCCATTCCAACATTCACCACCTCATCTGTCTTTGCAGGACTAACCACCACAGATTCTTTTCCCACAACAACACCTCAACTGCCTACCGACAATGGTAATAGAATTTGCAGACACACACAGTCAGACTGTCTCCCAGCTTTGCTCACACTTGGAAATTAAGTAGTTGCTGTGATAAAAGGTTTATAAGGAAATGTAACTTCACATTTAATTTCATGAGTTAAAAAGAAAGTTCAATTTCCTCCCAAACCTTTTGTCACAGCAACTACTGACTTTCGCCCTTAAGTCAATGTAAATTGCTTATTCACTATTTGCGTTCACATTCAGGTTATGTAATTCATTCTTCTCAGTATCTACAGCTGTAAGCAAGTTCTTACAACAGGGCGTTGGTTGAATGACACCAAACTATCACTTTAATCTGGAACTTATAGTGACGGCTACCTGGAGTGATTGACTCTTCCGCAAAGTTGCTGTGTTTTGTTGTGATTGTGAATGTTGTGCATGCTTCACAAACAAATCAGCATCAGACCCTTTGAATCTGTCATTGGTTAATTTGGCATTACACCCATAACACACCCATGATTACTTAGGCATCATAAGCCCAACCCTTTTTTAACTTTACGCTGCCGCAAAGTTCGTTTGACTTTGCGTCATCACAATAGGGCCCTAGTGTGAATTTTGCGGTTACTACACTTGTTGGATCTGGGGTTTTGGTTCGGTGAAAAGGAAACAGAAAGTGGTTATAACCAGAATTACATTCATTACCAGCTTGTCAGCCAACCTATAACTCATGAAAATGATCATCTCTGGTTCCTACTCTTTGTGGTCAATGCAAATGAGGTCAATGGCCTTAATCCCAGACAGATTCCCTTTAAAGTGCTACTCCTGGTGCATGCATAAGTGAGCATTCATACATTCACCCATGCCATATGCTCATACATTACCATAAAACACATATGCATAATAAGAACAAATATAAATTCCTATACAGTACTGGAAAGTGCAAATACAGTGCAAGACAGAATCAGCATTATACAATATACTCAACTGATACCATGTGGATGTGTCTTTTTTCTAACTCTCTTAATAGTTCTACATGCCCCTCAACCAACATCAGCTGAAGAGAGTGATCCTTGTTTCAACTACACTGTGCTGAGTGACCCTCGGAGGGCCATTAGTAATTTTGTCTACTCAGGCTACAATTGTGACAGTAATTGGCATGGCCAAGGTAAAGCCCTTCAGTGGGACAACTGGCACCTGTTTGTCCTTGACGGTGCGAGTGTTCGGATGCCTGAGAGGTGTTTGTCTGTGCAACACTGTGGCACCTATTTACCCATCTGGATGAACGGTTCTCACCCCCGCCCAGAAGATGGCATTGTGACCAGGAACGTATGTATAAGCTACACCGAATGTTGCTACAAAATACCCTCAAGGCTACAAATAACCCCCATGGCTCCCATAAAGGTTAAAGCCTGTCCTGGAAACTACACTGTCTACAAACTCTCTGATCCTAACTGGTGCTATGTGGGTTACTGTGCAGGTAATCTTTCTCATTGCATTACTGCAGTTATTATTGTCCTGTTTATTATACTGTATTGGTCAGAGTCTAAAACCTGTATCTCAATCTTCACAGATCCAAACACCAAAGGACCCTTACCAACTACAAGTCCACCTCCAACAACTTCAAGTAAGTTTTTTATGTGTGTGTGTGTGTGTGTGTGTGTGTGTGTGTGTGTGTGTGTGTGTGTGTGTGTGTGTGTATGTGTATGTGTATGTCTGTAAGAAACATATTCCCCTATTATAACTACCATTCAAAGTCTGTTGTCATGAGCTTCTTTATTCTCACCTATCCAATCTAATTAGTGTACTTATCAGACTGAGAATGAACAAGTGTAAACTGTTTGTGCCATGACCGGGACCAATTGCTATCTCCTGAATTTTCTTCTAGGATGACTGAAATTTTGTTGCTTGATGGTGTTTTTTGCCCTCAATGGCACCTTCCAATCAGAACTGCTTGCAAGGCACTATCTTAACCCTAATCCTAGCCCCCTTAACCCTCATCCTAACCCTCAATCTGAACCTGCCCACAGTCGTTAACTTCCACGGCTGGGCTCCACACCCACTCTCACAAACGCCCATCCTCATCATCCACCCTTGCGCTACAGGTTTGCCTGAGAAAAACAAACATGAAACTGAGCCCCAGTCTAGCAGACAGTCACAAAAAATGAGACTAGAGAGACTATTCCATCTGTGTTGGTGGTACAAAATCCTGCCCTGTCCCATGAATACTGTTAGCCAGTCTTATCTTAATTAATGCGTTAAAAGTGATAGTTGGTTGTTATTCAGTCATAGGTTTGTTGTATAGGCTAAGCACGTTGACTGCTGTAGATTTGTGAGAAGAATGAAAGAATTTGGAAAAACCGCATGACTTAACATCAACACCAAAATTCTTAGAAATGAACAGTAAGATTAGTGGCGCCCTTGAGTCAATGCAAATTGCTTGTTCACTATTTGCGTTCACATTCAGGTTATGTTGTTCATTCTTCTCACTATCTACAGCTGTAAGCAAGTTCTTACAACAGGGCGTTGGTTGAATGACATTGAACTATCACTTTAAGCTGGAATTTATAGTGACGGCTACCTGGAATGATTGACTCTTCCGCAAAGTTGCTGTGTTTTGTTGTGATTGTGAATGTTGTGCATGCTTCACAAACAAACCAGCATCAGACCCTTTGAAGAATCTGTAGCAGCCATTCCAACATTCACCACCTCATCTGTCTTTGCAGGACTAACCACCACAGATTCTTTGCCCACAACAACACCTCAACTGCCTACCGACAATGGTAATAGAATTTGCAGACACACACAGTCAGACTGTCTCCCAGCTTTGCTCACTTGGAAATTAAGTAGTTGCTGTGACAAAAGGTTTGTAAGGAAATGTAGCTTTACATTAAATATCATGAGTTAAAAAGAAAGTTCAATTTCCTCCCAAACCTTTTGTTACAGCAACTTCTGACTTGTAATGCACAAAATGGATGCAAAGCTGTGAGTATTATACAGTTTTCAGTTACAATAAGTAAATGAAGTTTTGCATCCATTTTTCTGCAGTTCATAACAGGCCAAACTCCCTGCTTTGCATTCCATATGTCAAGCAAGAGAACCAATCGGATTCATAGGTGGAAAACCCACCTCTAAACATTTAGTGAGGCGAACGAAAGAATTTGGAACAACATAGACTGAAAGCAAACTTAAGTGGGAACATAGCCATGTTTACATTGAGTCTGCTAAATTGACAGTAAGATTAGTTGAACAAAATAATCTTGAGTCAATGCAGAGCCGTACGCAACGCAGCGCGACAGGCACTTACACTGAGGCAATGGAACCTGGGGCCCCAGGCTGAAAGTGGGCCCCCAAGTTACATTGACTCATTTAAGTGCATCTTAATAGTGTTAGTTTGTGCTGTATCTTTCATATCATAAAAATGATTTAAACTGGAGTGAGGCAACTGTACAATACAAATAATTATATTGAAGATGCTTGAAGATTATAACAATGTGGTTCATGTAGGTGTTTATGAGGGGTGAAGGGCCGAAGTGTCCTGTTTGCTTGGGGCCCCCTAAGTACCTTGAAACGGCCCTAAGTCAATGTAAATTGCTTGTTCACTATTTGCGTTCACATTCAGGTTATGTAATTCATTCTTCTCACTATCTACAGCTGTAAGCAAGTTCTTACAAACTATCACTTTAATCTGGAATTTATAGTGACGGTTACCTGGAGTGATTGACTCTTCAGCAAAGTTGCTGTGTTTTGTTGTGATTGTGAATGTTGTGCATGCTTCACAAACAAACCAGCATCAGAATCAGACCCTTTGAAGAATCTGTAGCAGCCATTCCAACATTCACCACCTCATCTGTCTTTGCAGGACTAACCACCACAGATTCTTTGCCCACAACAACACCTCAACTGCCTACCAACAAAGGTAACAGAATTTGCAGACACACTTAGGACCCTATCTTGCAGACGGCGCACCATGCCTTCGCGACTCGCGCAAGCTGCCATTGCTATTTTGTGCCAGCGCATGGTTCGTTTTTCTGTCAAGTAATTCACGTTGTCTAACTAGCAAGTGACTTTGCGTCCTCTGAGGTGTGTCGAAGGTGTGGTTAGGCGCAAAGCGCAAAAGATGCTATTATACAGACGCAGAAAGGGATCCACCAGTGACTGGAAAAAACCTGGTCATTCGTCAGTCACGCATTCCTGAAATGCTATTTTATGGACGCACAACGCAATAGGTAATGCAGTCCTTGTTCCAGCATAACAATGACGGCCACAACAATAATTATTACAATCGGAAAATCAATATGATTCTCAGGAAGAGCCTGCAACAGAAAACGCGTGAGGATATAACAAGGGGGGACGTTAAATGGAGAATCAAGTTTACTTCCGCTTTCGAATGAATATTCCGAAATATCTATCAGGACTAAATCAGCTTCCTTCGTGTCTTGTGCAGCCTGTAGACATCAATTTAATATTACCATACCCATTACGGCTCTGACTATGACTAGACCCGACGTGTGAGCTTGCTCGCTATTTAATATTTTAATTTCTTTAAATGCACAAGGAGGAGATCAGCTGGTGTGATAGCAATTCACCAGGCGCTTTGCGCTGTTCGTTCTTAAAGGCAATGAGAGATTGATCTGTCATTGGTTATGTCTGTGTTACACCCATAACACACCCATGATTAATTAGGCATCCTAAGTCCAACCTTTTTGAACTTTGCGCCGGCGCGAAGTTCATTTTCTGCGCTGTGAAAATAGCAAAATCCCGCCGGCACGCCCCCAAAACCATATGCGCCATCCGCCAAACAACATTTGACATTGCGTCGTCAAAATAGGGCCCATAGTCAGATGTGTCCCAGCTTTGCTCACAGTTGGAAATTCAGTAGTAGCTGACACAGACACACACAGTTAAGACTAGGGATGCAACGGTTATTGAATTTTACGGTTACCGAACGATACACCCTCTACGGTTCAATAAACTTTCGTAAACCGCAATATTTCGGTTTATTAATAAAATGTGAATCTATTGAAACTCCCTAAAATTTGCTTATGCAGCCAGCATTCACGAGCTCTACATGCAGAGCTGTAGAACCCTCAACCAATCAGCGTGGTTTTATGCTAATTATCTCCGCCTGTCAAATGTGTGAAACTTTTCACTCACTGCACGTTAGACGGAGAGAGATGAGCTAAAAGCTCCACTCGGAAAGTAGGCAACATTAAGCCAGAAGAATTGCTGCTGTGGTAGATTTTGTGCAAACTGATGACCGTTTACACAAACAAAGCACTTAATAACGTAAAATGCGTCTAATAGCCTACAACACATGCTACTAAACCGGTTGTCAGAAAATAGCGCTTACCACTTGCCCAAATTCGCATAGGCTACTGCAAATATAGCCTAGCCTACCTTGCCTAATGTAAAATATTACGCAAGGATGTCTAGGGGCTAATGCTTAGTTTATCTTGCTATGAGTTAGATCAAATGTCGAGTACGGTGAGACTGGGCTTGGATGCAACAAGTGACAGGCTAAACGTTTTACAGAAAAAAACGTCCTCTCCCCAGGCTCAGCTATTGTAACATTAACATAATGCAAGCTTCTTTGCAGCACGGTGTTGTAAAGACACTGATAGTAGACTCAGAAATTAATTTCTGAAGTTTGGGATGTCATGCAATCCATTGTCACGCAGACCGTTTCCCTTAAGTACTAGGAATAAAAGGCCTCTCACTCTGTTGTTGGCTACCAGCAATGAGCAAACAATAAAATAGGCCTAGGCTACTGGAGGATTACTAGTTTAGGACATTTCATAGCATTTCAAGAATATTAACAATGATGTCCTACCGTAATTGTTGGTTTTATTTTATTCTGTCTACCCCTCTAGTAGCCTATCTACTAGGCAATTTATGAAAGAAATCAAATGAAAATTGCAGATAGACTGATAGATAGGCTGATGGTTGATAAGGAATATAGCCATTAAAAGAACAATTTTACAACCCCTTTTTCTTTGGAAAATACCGAAACCGTACCGTCACCGTGGCCCCAAAACCGTGATACATACCGAACCGTGGGCACACTGTACCGTTGCATCCCTAGTTAAGACTGTCTCCCAGCTTTGCTCACACTTGGGAATTCAGTAGTAGGCGTCATAAAATGTTAATATTAACATTAACATTAAATTTCATGTAATGAATAAAGCTACATTTCCTCACAAACCTTTTATCGCATTAAGTACTGAATTTTCCAGAGGTTGACTGATCATGCACTGAGGAAAAATGGATGCAAAGCTGTAGAATGTCATATTATGCAGTTACAGTAAGTAAATGCAGTTCTGCATCCATTATTCCGCATTGCATAACAGGCCAAATTCTTTATTTTCCATTCCATATGTCAATACTAGAAAAGCACTCAGAGATTGCAGCCCTCCGCCAAACCAATATGGTCACAGATGGACGTGACATTTGTCTATAGTAGCCTAAGGAATCCTTTTAAAAATTCCTGAGTCCATAATCTGGAACATCATCAAATTGTATTAGGTTTTTCTTGGACAAAGACACACCTCTGGTAAAAAATAAATAAATAAATGATAAGAATCTGAAGCAGCCATTCCAACATTCACCACCTCATCTGTCTTAGCAGGACTAACCACCACAGATTCTTTGCCAACAACAACACCTCAACTGCTTACCAACAAAGGTAATAGAATTTGCAGACACACAGTCAGAATGTGTTCCAGCTTTGCTCACACTTGGAAATTCAGTAGTAGCTGGGATAAAATGTTAACATTAACATTAAATTTCATGTAATGAAGAAAGTTACATTTCCTCTCAAACCTTTTATCGCATAAGTACTGAATTTACCAGAGGTATCTGATAATGCACTGAGGAAAAATGGATGCAAAGCTGTAGAATATAATATTATGCAGTTACAGTATGTAAATGCAGTTCCTCATCCATTATTCCGCATAGCATAACAGGCCAAATTCTTTATATTGCATTCCATATGTCTCTACTAGAAAAGCACTCAGAGATTGCAGCCCTCCGCCAAACAAATATGGTCACAGATGGAAGTGACATTTGTCTATAGTAGCCTAAGGAATCCTTTTAAAAATTCCTGAGTCCATAATCTTGAACATCACCAAAATTTATTAGGTTTTTCTTGGACAAAGACACACCTCTGGGGGGAGGGGGGAATTCAGTAGTTGCTGTGACAAAAGGTTTGTAAGGAAATGTAACTTTACATTAAATTTCATGAGTTAAAAAGAAAGTTCAATTTCCTCCCAAACCTTTTGTCACAGCAACTACTGAATTTCCTAGAACTTGTCTGGTAATGCACAGAGGAAAAATGGATGCAAAGCTGTGAGTATTATAGGCCTACAGTTACAATAAATAAATGAAGTTTTGCATCCATTTTTCAGCAGTGCATAACAGGCCACACTCCTTACTTTGCATTCCATATGTCAAGCAAGAGAACCAATCGGATTCAGAGGTGGAAAACCCAAATCTAAACATTTTGTGAGGAAACGAAAGAATTTGGAACAACATAGACTGAAATCAAACTTAAGTGGGAACAAGCAGTTTACATTGAGTCAACTGTGCCAAAATTCTTAGAAATTAACAGTAAGATTAGTGGCGCCCTTGAGTCAATGTAAATTGCTTGTTCACTATTTGCCTTCACATTCAAGTTATGTTGTTCATTCTTCTCACTATCTACAGCTGTAAGCAAGTTCTTACAACAGGGCGTTGGTTGAATGACACGAACTATCACTTTAAGCTGGAATTTATGGTGACGGCTACCTGGAGTGATTGACTCTTCCGCAAAGTTGCTGTGTTTTGTTGTGATTGTGAATGTTGTGCATGCTTCACAAACAAACCAGCATCAGAATCAGACCCTTTGAAGAATCTGTAGCAGCCATTCCAATATTCACCACCTTATCTGTCTTTGCAGGACTAACCACCACAAACTCTTTGCCCACAACAACACCTCAACTGCCTACCAACAAAGGTAATAGAATTTGCAGACACACACAGTCAGACTGTCTCCCAGGTTGGCTCACACTTACAAATCAGTAGTTTCTGTGACGACAGGTTTGCATTAAATTTCATGTAGTTAAAAGTTGAAAGTTACATTTTCTCCCAAATCTTTTGTTAAGCAAGTAGTGAATTTCTGATAATGCGCTGAAGAAAAATGGATGCAAAGCTGTGAATATTATGCAGTTACAGTAAGTAAATGCAGTTCTGCATCCATTTTTCAGCAGTGCTTTACAGGCCAAATTCTTTATTTTGAATTCCATAGGCCTATGTGAATACTAGAAAAGCACCTCTGGTAATAAAAGAATTATGAGAATCTGCTCAGCCATTCCAACATTCACCACCTTATCTGTCTTTGCAGGACTAACCACCACAAACTCTTTGCCCACAACAACACCTCAACTGCCTACCAACAAAGGTAATAGAATTTGCAGACACACACAGTCAGACTGTCTCCCAGGTTGGCTCACACTTACAAATCAGTAGTTTCTGTGACGACAGGTTTGCATTAAATTTCATGTAGTTAAAAGTTGAAAGTTACATTTTCTCCCAAATCTTTTGTTAAGCAAGTAGTGAATTTCTGATAATGCGCTGAAGAAAAATGGATGCAAAGCTGTGAATATTATGCAGTTACAGTAAGTAAATGCAGTTCTGCATCCATTTTTCAGCAGTGCATTACAGGCCAAATTCTTTATTTTGAATTCCATACGTGAATACTAGAAAAGCACCTCTGGTAAAAAAAAAAATATGAGAATCTGCTCAGCCATTCCAACATTCACCACCTCATCTATCTTTGCAGGACTAACCACCACAGATTCTTTGCCCACAACAACACCTCAACTGCCTACCAACAAAGGTAATAGAATTTGCAGACACACAGTTAGTGTAGGCTTAGACTGTCTCCCAGCAGCTTTGCTCTTTAGAGCAGTAGTAGCTGTGATAAAAGGTGTATGAGCAAATTTAACTTTAACATTACATTTTATGTAGTTAAAAAAAGTTACGTATAGATTTCTAGGCTAACATTTCTATACATGTCTCAGCAGTCTGATTTAGCGTCATAGCAGTTTTCTGTGTAACGTTAGTCACCCAACACGAGACCATTTAAAAAGACAATGTATGACATGATCTGATGCAATCTGACATGATACGAAAGCCATAGGCTAAGCTGAGGTCAGTGTGTCCTGGAGAGTCAGGGCTGATGGTGTATCAGACTAGATCTTGTTGTTGAAAAACTTCACACCCTTTCTTTTGGTACAGAAATTACAGAAATCCATTGGCAAATCAGCAAACTATTCACCTTATTCCGCAGGTAAACATGGGGGCTGCCATGACGATTGTCATTCAACATCCGGTCTAGCAACGCATTGACTTAGCGTTGTGATATTTGGTGTTTTAACGGTCTCATATAAGTGGTCTTACTATGAGGTTGTGCTCACTATATCCATCAATAAAGTTAGAACAGTTTGTCGCTAGATTAAAAAATGATGTTTTCAGAAATAAAAACGGTGTTTCTACGGCTATAATAAGGAGTTTTGTGATCGTGGTATTTCATGAAAATAACGTTGATTTGAATGAGAGGCAGCATCTAACGGAAGTTCCAAGACAATCGGAGGGCAAACGTGGAAGAAAACAGACAAAGGGGGGGCTGCTAAGGTGAATCCTATTTGACAAGCACTACACATAGTGATTCGGGCATATTGTATGAAAATAAACCCAAATATACCTGAATTGCTATGTTGCATATTACTTATATGAGCTAACTTGCTCATTTATGAATGGATGTCAATTTTGTCCCACATAAAAGTGCATAAAGTCCTCGGATAACATGCCATAAACATGCCAGAGCTCTCCTTTTAGGAAAGGAGAAAAGTAGCTTAGTTTGGACTAGGCCTCAGACAAATGACTGAATGAATTAATCTGTGTTTGTTTGTTTGTTTTTACAGGGACCTGTTCCTCAACAACTAAAATCACAACCCACACAAGTCAAGGTAAATTATTTTTTGTGCACATTCATCATATCAGTAGAGTTCAACTATACACTATACTCCAGAGAAATAAAATTCTAATTTCTCAAGTCTCAAATCAAATATGCCAATCAGCATCTGCAGATATCGCCTTCCTAATGGATGGGTCTGGGAGTGTGTCAACACACCAGTTCACCGTCATGAAGATGTTTGTTAAAAATGTGACTGCAACTCTCCTGCAGTATAACACCACTGTGAGTCTGACACCTTCATGATGCAATGTTATTATTACTAAAAAATGACAATTCATGACTGGAGTAGCCAATCATACCTTGTTTTCTCTAATGTGACAATAATATATTTAAAGTACAAATTCTGTTTATTTGATTCAATTGTAAATACAATCTTTAAGGTTGACATTTTGACAATTGCTTCTGTTCTGAGGATTTTTGGTTGTTGCTGGAGCTGAAGGCTCAAAGTAGCTCCACACTTCATTAAGAAGGTACTTTCGTTACACAGAAAGTACCTTCATAATAGCAAAGTTGGCGGAGAAGGTGAGTACTACCTGTGTAAATGGACATCTAGATAAACTTCCAGTGCACTTCCAAAGTTCTCAATTCCTTATTTTAAATGTCAGAACTCATGATAGTCTACCAATGAAGTGTGGAGCTACTTTGAGCCACCAATGTAGCTCATGGGCTATAAAAGTGCCATTTTTCTGAATACTGGGGTCGTACCGAGGTGGACTACTCGCGAAAAGTTTGCATGCACATCATGTTTTTTTTCCTAAGATATTTTTGGGGGGCTTTTTGGGATCTTTTATGACCACTGAGAGTCAGGACCTCATCTTAACGTCTCACCTGAAAGACGGATCGATAAATCACACCAGATTTATCCTTTAATGATGAATTTAAAGTGTTATCTCAACAGGTCAATTTAAAAATGTGGTATGTTTACAGGGGATGTTGCCCCACACTGAACTTTTTTCTCTCTGCAGTTTGCCTTTGTCCAGTACTCCAGTGGCACCAGCATCCATGTGACCTTTGACCAGTTTAATAGAACAGACTGGCAAAGTGAAGTGGACAGCATCATTAAGATACGAGGAGGCACACGAACTGCAGCTGCTATGCGTACAGTTGTGTAAGTCATTAAGACGTGGCTGGTCTAACAGCAAAATTTGTTAAAATTAGTTGTCCTAATGAGGAAGAGTGGCGGGCTTGACATGCTTTATTTCACTCAGAATGTTTTTCATAGAGACTTTTAACTACAAACAAATTAACACTAATTAACACCATTGTCATTTATAGCTGTTACTTAATGTATCTCAACAGTAATGCTATGCCATCTATGTCAATAATGCTATGCCATCATAAAGTATCATCATACACGAAGTGTTTCAGTTTCATTTCCTTTACCCTGTTTAGTTAGCACTAGCTTTCACATAAATAAGGTCTGCATTGTTAGGACCCTGGTGGCAGCATCTAAGGCAGGGGTGGGCGATTATTTTGACTAACAGGCTGGATATTAACAGTCAACCGGTTGATGGTAAATTGGCAAGTCTCAAGCCAGTAGCCTCACTTTCTTCAGAGGACATGTTAACATGCTGGGTTGAAATTTTGATTTGTATTTTGGAATACAACAAATTTGATAAATCAGTCAAGTCACCTTGGCTAAATGACAAATTGTTCTATTTTGGGAAGACTCCACGGACCGGATTAAATAATTTAGCTCAAAAGGCCGCATGTGGCCCCCGGGCCTTAAGTTGCCCAGGTCTGATCTAAGGCTACCTTCAGCAGTTTGAAACACAAACCAGTGATTCTGGCATTTTGATTGATCCCAGCCCATGAGTCATAGTCAGTCACTTTTTGGTGTTATAGTCTGGCTTGTTAGGCCAATTAGACTGTACCACTGTACTGTACCAAAACTGTGTTTTTTTATTTTTATATTGTTTTTTTATAGCCTGCGTGCTTTGCAGCATGGTGACCATGGCCGATTTTCTCGCCTGCTTTCGGTATCCAATCACAGAACAGAAAGGGACTAGCACGGCCCTCGACTGCATTTTACGTCACGTGGTGGCTCTGGTATTGTCTCTGAGCTATGTACAGACACTATAGTAGGGATGGAAACAGGGGTCCCTGCGCACCCCCCTGATTTTTTTTATGCCACCTATTTTTTTTTTTTATCCTTGAAGTGTCTATTTTCAGAATCTGACAGACATTCATAGCGCCCAATAATCGGCTTTGGTCAATCGTAAAACAATGCTTCCGCTATGAGAAAAGCAATAGGTGGGTCTCCAGACTAAATATCACTTGTGATTTTAGTTTTGCGTTCGCCAGGCTAGTTGACAAGAGGGCTATGGATTTGTTTAACCTGTTTACCCTGGACTGTTTCCTTAAGGATGCGTCATGAATCTCTGTTGATTTCCACAGGAATAGTGTGTTTGATCCCTCTGCTGGAAACAGGCCTGATGCCCACAGGATCCTCATCGTCATCACAGACGGACAATCCTTTGATTCTTCACAGTATCCTACTGTCACAGCCCTGGCCGATGCAAAGAACATCACTAGATACGCTATAGGGGTATGAGATGCTTTATTATTTCCAAAATTAAGTGCCAACATTCTAAAAACTGTGACCGGAGACAGAAAGCCTTTGTGAAATCCAATACAAAACTAACTTTTTTTTTTATTACTGACTAATGCTTTATCAGTAGATAATTCCACATTTTGGCATAACGTATGTATAAATGATATATCTAAGTACTCCTGCTGAACATGTGTGCCTTTCAGTAAAACATGCACTTTAAAAGAAAAATGCTTAACCCTGGTTACCCTGGTACCCTGGTAAAAGGACTGGTATATTATTGAAAAATAAATAATTTTGTGATAGAAAAATTAATAAGCTATTTTCTAAGACTGAAAAAATTGTGTATTTTACATAAATGTCTATTAGAATCATTGATTCCGTGCCTCCAAACCACGTCAAATTTACTTGTGGCGTGGCTTCAGGAGGGATCTATATCCTGCAAATTAAAGAAGACACAAAAAATGAACATCTTTAACTTAGAAATAGCCTCTGAATTTTTTTCCTAAATGTGATTTCAAATATTGTTAACACAGTTAAATTTTAACACAAACAATGCTGACAATGTGCACACACAACAAAAATGACCAATCGTCAATTGTCGTTATCTCATGTCAGATTTTGCTTCTCCTTTGACAGATTGGAAATGCCTTTAACAGTCAGGCAGCTCTTAATGAGCTCAGTGGCATTTCATCTTCACCTGATTCACATCATGTGTTTAAAGTGGACAACTTTGAGGCACTGGACAACATTAGCAGCAGACTTGAAGAAAGCATCATTTCCATAGAGGGTATAATTTAACCTGCTATTGTGTATTATTCTTGTTATTCTTGTTCAAGTTATGAGCGTGGTATATGAAGGTGTAGTGAAAGTGTTACATTGAGGGGGATTTAAGAGGTACTGTATGGTTGATGCCAGAGCCAAAAGTGTGTAGTGTAAACACTAATGTGCCGAGATTAGAGCCTTGCGGAACACATTTTTTATTCCAGATGCCACTGAGATTACAGCTGCAGCTCAGAGATTACGTTAAAACATCAATTATATTTAGACATTGTGCCAGCCATTCATACATCCACAACATCTTATCTACAGGGTTGAACACTACAACATGTTTGCCCAAAGGCAAAGGTAAGGGATTTAAATTACTAAAATGCCCAAGTACAAATGTATTTCCCTTTTATGTCCATCTAAAGATACTAAACCTTTATTTTTGTCAAAGTTTGTTCACTTTGGATTTTAAAAATTATCAAAGGGTTGTTTATCCCATGCTAACTTTATGTTTGAGAAATTGAGAAAGGTATGAGAAATAAAGACACCATATAACAATGTAAGGGGAAATTGAAAGGGGCTTGTTTGAGGATTAGCATAGAAATTCAATGTGATTCAAGAAAAAAAATCTGCAACAGCTACAATGTAGACTAACAATGTAGACTAACACTAACAGATGGGGGTATAAGGAAAAACCTGCTCTCATCAGCTAGCATTGGCTGTTCTTCGCTATATGGTCTATGTTGCAACAAATTCGGTCATCCCCTTGATCATATAACTTATCATGGACTCTTGCCCAATGAATGTCATTCTGTTAGCTCCATCCATCTGGTATCGCTCCACAGGAGAGGCATTTCAGAAGGCTAGGCCTTATCAAAAATCCTTTGCTATCCTCAGCTATCACATCTATAAAAATCCACCAGTCCACATTGGCTCAACAATTTCATCTGGATGTGTAGACATAGGTAGAGCTACAGATGGGCCAGAGTCCAGTTGTAACTAACTGATAGCACTCAACAACAATGCTACGGGTCGATTCACAGCAGATGACCCCACTATGAGATGAGTAGTAAGTTGTGGACTCTGTAGGGTTTGCATCCCAGGTGATCTGTATGGAGAAGTTCATGGCCTTTTCTCTGGAGAGATCTTCTTCCATTGGGCTTCATGAAGACCACCTTAGGCTCAATGACCCCAACTGCACCCTCTATACAAATGGCACTCATGTCTTGGCCAACATGTCACTCACCACCTGTGGGACCAAAATGGAGGTGAGAAAATCATCGTTTTCATGTTTATCCTACCACAGGTTTATGACCTGCATGACCATCTCTCTCTGTTTGTTGGTCTCTCATTAAGGATGATGGAGATTATCTCATCTTCAAGAATGCAGTAGTGTCATTTGATGACCCCACTGACATCATCACAAGGAGACATGATGTGGAGATTGAGTTCTTCTGCAAGTACCCCAAAAAGAGTCAAGTGACTGCAGAATTTGATGTTCACCGACCCCCACTGTCTTTTGTCCAGAAAGGCTTTGGTACGTTCACCTACCAGTTTGAGTTCTTCCAGTCAGCTCAGTTTAACCAGATGATGGACCCAAACACCTACCCACTGAGGTTCAACCTGGGAGACATGATGTACATGCAGATTGAAGCTATCTGCTCTGTCCCAAACACGGAGCTGTTTGCTGAGTCCTGCACTGCTGCCCCCAGTGACAACCCCAATGAGCTTCTGTCCTATAAAATCATTGAAAACGGGTAAGGCCTGCTTTGACTCTCGTGTAAAATATTTAAATAGCAACTACAACAAAAACAAGACAACATATTTCAATGCTTTTGTTGATTACCTCTCCATCTGAAGATGCAAAGTGGACGAGACTGTACAGATCTACTCCAGCCACCAGTCCAAAGTCCAACTGGAAATGAAGGCCTTCAAGTTCATTGGGATGTATGACCAGGTAAAGATATGAGTTTACTGGCCATGTTAATTTCTGTTCAGCAAAATCTGGCTCCAATGTCTGGCCCGATCTAAGTGCAGGGAGGGAATTAATTAGTGGGTTAGCTTGAAACTAGTTTGTGGTTTTGCAGTCTTACCTTCAGGGTCTTCTGTAGAATTCATTGTTCTTAATGGGAATGAATGTGATATCAGTGGGTCTATTTAGGGTCTTTGGTACTTTTTGCCCTCAATGGGGTCTTCAAGGCACTAGCCCCATAAATCTAGGGTAAGGGTGAGGGTTATGGGGATTTATAAATTATTAAGGTTAGGGTTAAGGTTGTGTCTTTCAGAGCATGCCGCCTGGAAGGTGCCGTTGAGGGCAAAAATACACCATTGAGTGTCTGTAAGGTGCCTCCATGTTTGTGTGCAGGTGTTCATCACCTGCTCAGTCATCCTGTGTAAGGCTGGGGAGGCCGGCAGCAGATGCTCTCACGGCTGCATCAACAGCTCCAACTCAGGGCACATTGTCAGCAAGAGAGAGGCGCCCTTCCAGACTGCCAAACACTACATTTCCCAGGGCCCCCTGCGCCTCAGACGGGGCATAGCCGACACAGGTACTGAATCACTCCATAGAAAAGTTTGCTGTGGAAATTGCATAAGGCTAAGTAAGAGATAACGGCCGACAAGGTGACTGGTTCTACAGAAATAATGGCAAGGTTGTGGTTTAACCTCTGCCTCTAACGGACTAGTAAGTTCAAGTGAATAGCAAGTAACATAGCTATATGCTAACTAGAAGCAAACCGTTTTGGACTTCACTTAAACGTAATATTTTGCAGTAACCTTTGTTTATTTTTGGTCTGTCAACTTAAACTAATCTCAGTGACATTACCCAGCTGGTTGTCATTGGGGTCATCCCTATGCTCCCCGGGTCCTATGTTCCCCGCTGCTTCCAAGTAGACTTGTTGCTCCGTGTCCACACTTTGTTTGTGATGAGGGAAGGAGAGGGGGCGCCGCGAACTGAAGTTCTTTGCACAGAGGTGCAGTGCGGAGCCCATTGCGATATAGTCACGTTTAATTGATTTAATTGAGATACTTCAAGTCTTGTAAGTAACATTAGCTGCTTGAAAGGACAATGGCAATCAGCCCTAATGACAATTGTATGTTTGCAGTCAACTGGATTGAAGAGTCTAGACTGCAAAAGCACACACATGGATACAGTCTATCTAGATCGAATAGCCTTTATAGCGAGCTAAGAACACTCGAGACATTGGTTGCAGCACTATTGTGAAGCAGCTGGAGCATCTGGTTCTGCAGGGATCGCTGCTTCGGTTAAGCGCTGAAAGTGAAGATGTGAGGTTAACTTTAAATGTAATTCTGAACAAATGTCGCACTCATTACAGAAATCAGTACCTAGCGCCTCCTCCGTACTTGTGATGGAGCCATGTTCCGTCCATTCAAATAGTGGGGACATAGTTCATCAGTCTTGAATGATGACAAGTAGTTGTAGAATATGAGAAATACATCCAAAGACTCCTCAATGACTCATAAAAGACCAGTTCATTGGCAATATCCATCTCTATTCACGTCTACCGTGGGAGTCCGTCGCTGACATAGCGAGGGTTGCCCTACTTATACCCTTCGCAATGAAGTGATACTCGTTTGCTTTGGAGGTGACTTGCACATCGAGGATGATTAGTGGTAGTGATTAGGGACTAGTTCTCAGTAAATGTCCAATAGCCTAAAGCTGTTTTGTGTTCGCGTTAGGTCTATGCTGTTCTAAATTCTTGTCAGTTTCATGCTAAACTATATTAGCTGGTAGAAGGCTTGTGCAGCAGGGCTATTGAACTTGAATCTTACACTCTGGTAGTTTTCCTTTAAGTCTTGTATGTAAGCAGTATCACACTGCTGTCGGCTGATGTGTTGGCACATAACTCTGTCTGGCCGCCGACTCGCACCGGCAGTTCTAGATTCCACATCATCGCCCAATTCATAAATGAATAACTGGACACCTTCAGCCAATCAGAGACGAGATTGCATCCTGAAGGCGATATCCCTACATATCCCAATGGAATAAGAAAATAACCTCAGTTGTTCCTCTATTTTGCAGCTGCCCAGCCCATCGGCGCAAACCAGAACCTTGTTGTTGTTGTTGGGGGTCTCCTAGCAGCTGTTGCTATGGTGTGTGGAGCACTGATCTACAGAAGTGGAAAGTCAAAAATCAAATATGTGAGAGTTCCAACATCTGAGCCAGTCAGAGTTCTTTAACCAAAGAGTGCATTTTATTTTTGCCTTCTCTTGATAATACAGATACAATGTCAACCATAAACAGCAATGAAATACCAAAACGGTGATAGGGATAAGTGCTTGATGTTGAAATTTCTCATGGAAAGTAAGGGATTTGATCAACACTGGGTATCTATTCTGTTTTTCTCAGTTATTTTGTTTTATCTTGGATAGCTTATGCTATAAGGATAATTGTTTTTGTGTTCATGATGTGAGATGCTGCACTGATTTATTGATTCATATGCTCTCTCATTAACACTGGGATTATTAATTAAATCATTAATTAATGCATTTATTATACATTATTCATAATGATTGGAATTATGTTGGAATCAATATGCATTGTCCTTTACATTAATGCTTACTGAATAAATATTCTTTTCTCCACATTCATTTGTTGGAATTACTGGGAGTTAATTCATTACTATAACTTCACTGAAAGAAGCGACAGTAGGCTCATATATCTTCCATACGTTACCAGTGTGTTTGTTAGATACTGTATGGAAGGCAGCTGAACTTTAATGTATGACTGGAGGTTAGTTCACATGGGAGGTATGAGCTGTGAATGTGATGTACAGTATGTGCTATAGATGAGTTTACATGAGGCATATGAGCTGTGGTGTACAGTATTACTATAGATGAGTTTACATGAGGTATATGAGCTGTGCTGTATAAGTAAGCAATAAATACAGAGGCTGATGGTAATGCTGGTTTTAGCACGGGTGTTGTTAGGCACGAGGCGCCTGTAGACACCGTGCTAAAACCAGCAGTACCATCGGACTCGAGGTGTTCATTGCTTTTCTAAAACTGTTACCACGTTAAGCATGAATGGTTTCATTGAAGGCAGACACAACCACTAGAAATATAGCGGGTTATTCATTGATACAGATTCCTCCGCCAAAAATATCCTTCCTCTTATTGAATGGTTGCCAAGTAACGCAAAAGCGCACCTATGTTCACTTTACTATGGCGCGGCAGTTGAAATGCGGTTGGAGCCGTGCTAAATGCTCAATTTACAATGGCATCGAATGCGTTTCAACCAATCACAATCGAGGATCGGAACTATCAGTTTTAAGCTGCTTCCAGACTGCCCCAACAAACGCTAACAAACTCTAACAAACGCCAACAATCACAAACAGTTGGGTCAGTGTGGACCATCAGTTTGCATTTGTCTGTTCTATTCGGGAAAAGTCGGAAAAGTTCAACATGTTCAGTCGGGTCGGGTGGAGTTGTAGAATGTCTGACCAGTGCAGACAGCTTTCCAACAAACTACAACATTCTGAAAGCTTGTTCCCTCGACAACTAACCAAATAGAATGCACCAGAGACGTCAGTATTCCATGATCTTTGATGCTCACGTGAGCGCTTGCTTAAGTTTGATAGCCTACTGCAACTGCATCGTTTTCGCTTGAAATTGCTGATTTTTTGGACACGTGAATGTGAAGAGCTGTGAGCAATGGAAAGAGAAAACTCGGTTAGAGCTAGCCTACATCTTTGTCAAAGCTCCATTCTCAATTTAGGCTATTAAACTATGAATAACCTCAATGAAACGCGCCATCATTGTTTGTAGTGACAGAAGAACGCACGGTTATGAGACAAAATTAAACATCATATCTTTTCATATTTCAGGGCTTGCATTTGCCATTGACATTGACATTGTAGGATATGTGGCTTGGGCGATGCGCAAAATGGGTCAGCACGAAATTTTTCTCTCGCATCCCAGTGAGCAGTAGCCTATCTACTCGCGTTGAAATAAAAATGTAAAATCATCCCCCTTCTCAAACGGCATCCCCCCATACGCTATAATTATCAGTTAATTGAAATGACAATTATTTTAACATTAGATAAGCCTACTACCATTTGAACATTTAGAGGCTTTGCGTTTATGTAGCCTACACGATCAAATAAAACAGGTTTCAGTGATAACTCCGGCCAAATTGCAGGTTTCTGAAAACTCCCTCAGGCATTCCATAAATAGTAAAATAAAATAATTATTCGTGAAATCACACATACACTGACAAATCCAGTAGTTTCACTTTCAAAAAATCTTTTCTTCTGATGTGGCACGGTACCACTGCCATTTAATACTTGGCATGAAGCTGACTGGCGAATTTATCTTGCGAGCGCATTTGCGAAATAAAGTTTGTCTACTGTAGGCTATCACGTAGATGCCGGTCACGCGCAAATAGGGTGGCCAAGACTACAGAAACAGCGCGTATTTGTCCCTCTTTATACTGCGCAGAGCTTGAAGAGCTGCTAGGCCTTTCAGTGTGACACACGCAGTTGACAGAGAACTCGTGCAACTCATACGCGCAAGTCTATTGGCTAATGTATGACTGATGTAATAACACTGATTACGCGGAAGGTTTAGTCTACTTGATATTATTGAATTCTATTTTGAAATCAGCTTTCTATAACATTGGGCTGATGATAATAATTTGCATAATAGCAAAAATTTGTTGACCAAGGCATGCACATGACATTATGTGCCTTGTATGCCTCCATGGACTGGGAAATGGACAGATGAGGAGTTAGCACAGTGTCTAAAATTCCAAATATTAAACAATTAGGCTACCTAATTATGCATAGTAATTAAGAATGCCTCATCATTCCTGAATCATAAATCATGGGACTGAAGTGACCTCACATTCAACACTTCTGAAATGTAAAAATGTCCAGAAACGCAAGTCATAAAATAATTTCAACATCCATGCCAACAGTGCCGGCAGTGCACTTACAGGTGCAGCTGAAACAAAATCAAATAAGTCTTCAAAGCAGTGTAATTTTTAACAAATCAGCCTACTGTACCTTCTGATAGGCTTAGTGCATAGTTGCATTAAAGGAGTCCTGATGTAGCATCAGGCACGTGGCCATCACGGGCCATACTAGGTGTTCAAATCTCTGACAAATCCTTGTTTGTAGGTTCTTTTTTTTACTACCGACATGTAGCAAAGCCTCAAGGGCAGATGTAGGTAAACTAAGGTCCCGGGGCCACCAGCAGCCAGTTGGGCTAGTTTAATCTGAGTCCGTGGAGCCTACCCAAAATTTCTCATTAAACCAAGGTGAATTATTAGATTATAGGCCTAGGTCTGGTTTATCAAATGTGTTGTATTCATGAAATACATGATATCATGTTATCAATATCTCCCTGCTCAAGGGTGTAGATTTAGTCTCAGAATTGATTGGGAAAGGGACGTGGACATAGCCCACCACCCCCTGCAACCTACCAACCTACCAAGTTTAATTACCTTTTAATTGTTTCAATAACACACAAACTGAACCCCACAGTCATTTAGGATATGTAGCCTAGGCTACTGTATGCTATTTCTGGTAGGGGGGGTAGTAAAGCGCCTAAAAATAAGAGAAACCCTGCTTACAGCATGACATTGTAAAATTGACATCACTAACCATGTTCTAGTATAGTACCAAAAAGACTCTGAAGCATGTTTGTATGCCTTTTTTGTAGCTAGTTCACTAGTTTTACAACAAAAACTACACCGTGTCCCTGACCAAAAGACCAAAACAGATGGTGACAAAAGTCAGTCTTGTCAGGTACAGTCTGGTCAGTGTGGACAGGCAGTTGGTATTGTGAACATTCTAAAGACAAAGAGCAGACAAATTCTGACAATTCCCAACTTTAGAATGTTGGAGTTTGTTCGGAGTTTGTTGGGGCAGTCTGGAAGCAGTTTTAGAACTGTGGGTTAGTTCACATGAGAGGTACAGTATATGAGCTGTGATGTATAATACGTTAGTTCACATGGGAGGTAAATGAGCTCTGATGTATGACTGTACTGTAGGTTAGATCCATGGAGGTACTACTGGAGACAGCCGCCAAGTCCATAAGAAATGAATGACCGAGGCTAGGCTAACAAACGGCGCTAGTTTTGATGTGAGTTCTGTTCCAATAGCGGCCGTTCACACTGAACACGCTTTCCGCTTGTAAAACGCGAGTGTGCTGAAAGACAGTTACAAAAACACGCAAGGTCAAAAGTGATGTAGGCCTACGTCTTGTTGCTATGACAGCTAGATTTGGCTAAACCTCTAACTCCCTAACATATCGAAGTTTCTTTCTTATAATTCTTTTAGTTCTGCCTTATTTTAATGACAGTTCGTCAGGTATTCCTAAATCACCTATTTAGGTCTAGTGTTGAGCTCGTGCACGCAGCCTTGTTTAAGTTGACGAGAGGCAGGCAGCTAACTTGCGTTGATGGAATGGCTTCAGCCTCATGTCTAAGTTGACACTACTTCAAACGAGGCTTTATCACATAAATGCCGAAATCATTAGCGACTTTGCAGGAATACCCCACTGTATTTAGAATGAGTCGCTTGTGATCAGATTTACCCCAAACCTTTTTAAGCAAGTACTGTGAATAGCCATGGTGATCGGCAATAGAGGAAAAGAAGAAGAGACAATGCCTCATGGATGTGCAGCTATAAATTGCAAAAATTATAAGAAAAAAGGACTCTCTTTCTTCTCTTTCCCAAAAGAAGACGAGCGGTAATACCCGATTCATAATTCAGATCATATTGTCATAGTATCTTTTTTGTGCTTTTGTGCAGTCATAGTGTTTGCTGTGTTTTGTTTGCTGTGCTCCTTAAATCACGTTTGTTGTGTTTCTTTTACCATGATTGCTGTGTAATGTTAACCTGCAGGTCCCCTGTTAATCTGACAATGACTGACTGAATTAACTTATTATTAGCTGGCCAATCCTGGTGGCTGCTTCATTGGACTTAATGGGAGACAGGTGGGGGAGGCGTGGCTTGCCTCTATTTATAAGTAGCGGAATGGAGGACTACAGACTACAGAGAAAACCGGGGAAGGGCAGAGCAGAGCACAATGTACTGAACGGCAGAGCAGCAGCCAGGTGGAGCATGAACTACAGCACCAACGTGAGATACCCGGTATCCGGGCCTACGTCAAGTTCAACGCTCTCAAATCTCCTCCTGGGTAGCGGTCTAAGGCCGTGCCCAGGCCAAGTAAGTATATTTATCTAGCTTATCCTCTTGTCTGTCTGCTCTGCCAACCACTCCACCCAAACGGTACTGCCTGGTCACGGGCATTTTCATATTGGTGACAATATCCCTTGGTTTATTTCATGTCTCCAACAAGTTTTCCTCCAACGGCCACTCTAGCCACAAGTGACCTTGAGCTATAATTTTACATCTGAGTTACTGATAGATGTGAAATGATAACACACCTAACACATTTGCAAACTCACCATGCATCATCCTTAGTGTCATCTAACTTGGTATGTCTATTTTGCATAGTTATTGCCAACTCTGGTGCAACAAAGCACCTGGCGAGCAACCTTTGGGACACCCCTGGATTAAATGCTCCTGATACAAAAGTGGGCATAACACTACATACACAACAGTGCACATTATCAATACAGGACCGTACAATAACTGTAAACGTGCTTCTACACAATGTGCAGTTGGTGAAAAAAAAAAGAAACGACAATTCTAACATGAACTGGAACAATTCCAGTGAATTGCTTCAACTGAATAATGGATGGGGATAGAAGGGAAACCTTTTGTCTGTTGGCAGGGATGGCGAGGGGAACAGCTATGGTAGAGGTCGCGCAGGGAAAACAATAACAGAGTGAGGCTGGCAGGAGCAGTTTAACAAGGTGGAATTGTGAGGATGACTGGGGCAAATAGGAAATGATAGTCATGGCAAGGGCCATCCTGAATGAAAGCAGAAATGCCAGGGAGCAAACAGAAGCACACTGGAAGTCACTGGGCTGGGAGGGTGAATCTGAAGCAGGGGTGTCAGGGTGGAAAGGTCAATCTAAAACACGGGTGGCAGGGTAAAGCACGGGTGGCAGGGTGGAACGGTGAGGGTGTTAGGGTGAAACTGCAGCAGATGTAAAGAGGAAATAAGCTAATAGAGGATTAGTGACCCCTGCAGGTACCTAGTTGGACAACATAATGGGCACTGAACCAAGAAGACCTCAACCAGGACAGATATACCAAGAAAAAGTTTATTTTACAATTTTATATTGTTAACAATGGCTAAAACCCATGAGGGGGCAGAAGCATGACTCTTAACTGGTGGTAGGATAGGCTAAAGTGCAATGTGCAGAATATTAAATAAACAAAATAAATATTACACTCTTAACAAGTTGCATAGGAACAGGCTGGTCACATAATTGGCAATAAATAGACAAGGTAAGTTCATACGTGTAGCAAGAGCAATAGATAATGCATTTCATCAACACTATAAATCACACAGTAAAACACACTCCCAAAAGTTTGTATAAATCACTACAGTACTTGTGCAAAACACAGCAAACCAGGGCCAAATAGATCACCCTCAATATTCCTACTTCAGCAGGCAAGTAAGGTAACATTAAAGCTATACACTATGAGTCGCCCCACCCCCTCGTACATCCACACAAAGGCATTCACACAAAAAGTTACTTCGGGGGAGCAGCAACGTTAACGAACTCCCCCGCGAGAGAATGTAGCCTCCAAAGACACACACACACAAAACACAGATGACTGCTGGCCTCTTCGCCACTGCTGCCGGACGTGGGGTTGAGAAACAATCAAAGCAGACCCGCGATCGCACAACTACTGATGTTATGAGTTGAAGCGAGGCTGCGAGGCGTTCGTCGAGCAAATAGGGGGCGTACCAGATGAGGCCCTTTATTAAACGCGATTCGAGGCTTAGCGAGCAGTATCGTTACTAATAAACCACGTGATTAATGTCAGACGAAGCCTCGCATTTAGTGGGATGACGTCATGCGCCATGCAATGCATCGTGTGGGATACGCTGCTCCGTGGCTCCGACAAGTACTTGAATTGCGATGGGTCAAACTCTGTACCATGCAGCAGGCGCTACTCGTGGCTTGTCATGAAATGGTTGAAGACAAGAATTGTGTTTTTCATCACTAATGTCATAACACATCTATTCCAAACCAAGAGGTTTCATATGCAATTTAATATCATGACAAAGAATACATAATAGTAACAAAACAAAGTATAGGCTAATAACAATATGTTGGATAATTAGGGACTAACCCATCAGACCTTCAAAGACATAGTGGTCTAACGGGTAGCACGTCTATCTTGAACGCACGAGACCAGGGATCAATCCCTGTCTGATGTCATGTCATAATATATGTAGTTTAAGTTAAGCATCCGCGTACATATTTAACTGCTGTAACTCCCGTGTGTTTTGTTATCAAGGCAGCATGTAAAGACCCCTTTCAAAACCACATGGCACGTGGATTTCATTATTTAAAAAAAAAAAAAAAAAAAAAAAAAATCTTGTATATGTATAGGCCTATGTGCTTGAAGCATGAATCTGAAGAGTCGAGAAAAAACCACTTGGCAACACATTTGGCTGGAAAGCCCCAAAGTGTTATGATGCTTCATATCCACAACATTACGCACAACCAACGCTCAGCCTCCCAACACGCAAACACTTACCCCTATTTTGGATTCTCTCGTAGCAGGCGGAAAAGTTTACCCACGTCCCGGCACGGCAGCCCCTGGCTTAGAGCTCAGCAGTCGCGTTCTGTCCCTGACCACATTAAAACCAAACAAAACCCTTTATATCACTTCGTCTTCCATGAACACACACATTATCTCATTATTAGGGGATATGACACAGGTGTGCTGCAGCCGCTCCATGGCTCAGCGTGGCAGGACCCCGCCCCCCAAGGCAGAGCGTAAACTAAACCAGCTTACACAGAGGTAGCAGGAGGACCACAGTGGTAGTGATGACTCCATTTGAGGAGAATCCAACTGAAAAAAGAACACAGCAAAAAAACGATTAAGCAAGTATTTAACAATTCAATTTGAGGAGAAGAAAATGGCTCATAAATATGAGGAGAGCAGATCTCAAAGTTGGCATGTCCCCTGAGGAATTTATACAGGGTGGATATGCCGTCTGTGAAATGCTTTTTGAGGAGTGCTTCATAAAGAAGGTGAGTGCTTTATATGTGCACAACTATCTCACCTATAACACCTCTTCAAAACATCATTACCAATCAGAAATGTTTAACATGCATGCTCTGTATTTACATTTGAACTAGTGTAACGGGAAAAAAAAAACTCACCACTGATGCCATCCCAACATTGGTGCAGCGCAACAATCCACCGCCATTGGCACTGAAAAGAAAGAGAACACAAAGGTAATAATAATATTTGAACACAAGGTAATTCAAATCAATTTTGTCATCCAGTCTGATTTTGACTGTGTCATTTAGGAGGAGGAAAAAGGGGCAGAGAGCCAGGAAAACATCACATATGAGGCACAGAAGAAAGGGTCAGAGGAACTTCAACAGACAGTACCAAATGAAGAATTATTACAGCAGGTAATGAATCCACTAAATAGAAGGAAGACCATTTTTTTCCTAAACACTATGTGCAAACTCTAAGCAAATCTATCTCCTTTCATCCCTTCAGAGAATCAGGGGTTGAGGTTGAGCGTCTGAAGAAGAAAAATAGACCTAATCCTAAAAACTCTTGGTAAGCTGAAAACATTGAGCAAAAAAAGGAAATTAGTTCCTAACATTTTAATGGCCAAAAATGCTACATCATTTTAATACATGCCTTACCACTCTTCCCCTATACTTCACAGCAGTCTGGAAACTGCACTGCAGTTGTTACGAGGAGTGCCAAGACTTCGTTCGGACACAATTTCACAAAACTCCAAAAAAAACTTGTGGAAGGCGTTTCTCTAGGAACATAAAACATATGGGGCTGCAAATACACCACAGCAGCCCCAAGGCTTACGGATACCTCAGGAGTATATTTGCCCTGCCTTCAGTGACAACCCTGAAAAGATAACCCTAACTGTTGGTGTTCAACAAAATGAAGCCATCAAGCGCATCCTCGGAAAATGGAAACAGGTAAGGAGTTTCTACTAAGAAAGTAGTAAAGACAAAAATGATCATTAATGAGAATGTTAACAAGAAATAAGCTGTATTTGCTAACATATCCAATGGTCCGTTGAGACAAGGTGTGTATATTTTTTTCCGCCTGGTCCCATGCCAGCAGAACAGATAGCGGTCGTTGTCAGGGAGGCCATTCATCATCTCCATCGGATTGGGCTCAGTTAATAGTAGAGTTGTATGTCTCGAGACCGGTCTCAAGACCAGTTTTACATGGTCTCGGTCTCGTCTTGGCCTCAACAGTCTATTGTCTTGGTCTTGTCTCGGTCTCGGATCACTTGGTCTTGTCTTGGTGTCTTGCAAGACCAAGATAAATGAATGCAATAAATATATATTTTAACGATATCGAGTAGACGATTGAAATGACTTAGCCTAAACAATGAGACGTACCAAAGCGAAAGTGAGTGTGTGCACACAAAATACCCCCTTGCTGCAGGAGAACAAGGCTCTCAAAGGCATTTAGGGGCTGGTCTCTCTCAGTGACAGAGAAAGCCGCGCATACTCAGTTAGATGCAACGCTAAATTACTCTTCTAAAAATTTGCTTTCCATTCGCAAAATGTAAGCTATTTAATTGTGGAATGTTTGTGTATGCGTAGGCATGTGTTATGATGGCTGAGTGAGATGTCATGCCAAAAAAAAAGAAAGTGGGGCTGCTGGTTTGAGACTTGCCAATTTACTGACAACTGGTTGAACGTTGACGCCTGGCCCATTAGTCAAAAACTAAGAAATGTGTCCTTTCTGCCAAAATAATTGCCCATCCCTAAAGTAAATAATAGAATGAGGATTATGCACACACAGAGAGAGACAAACACCTGTCACATGTTTAATAAAATGTCTCATCATGATGGCTAAGATCATGACAGGCTGTTGTAACATGGTCAGTAATGTTTAAACTGGAGGAAAATGCAGGAATACGGTTTCCATCTGCAAATTTTTTTTTTAAAAAAGTTTGTCTTTGTCTGTTAGGGAGTAAAGAGCATGGACTTGGAAGCAAGGACTGTAAACAAACAAAGATATGTGGCTGCTTGTGGAAACACTGCTTAAACCACTTTTTTAGTATATATATTTAGGTTATACACACTCCAGCTATGTATTGTTTGGTGTCAAATGATGTTGCACAGCTTTTGGTGTGAGATTTAGAGCAGGTTAAGATGTTAAAACACAGTTCAAAATGATGCCACCATGGGTTAGGAAAGGTAGCAGGTTAGACCTAAAATTCTCAGGTCTTCAGTACTGACAGGTCTCAAGTAGGGTAGGCCAAACGGTATCCCACGTGGCTTTGGAAGATTCTTCCTGATTGTATCGACCTGCTTCAAAGCATCTAGATCAGTGTTTCTCAAACTGTGGGGCGGGCCCCACTAGTGGGGCGCAGACACATGACAGGTGGGGCGCGAGACATCTCTTTGCGTTCGATCAACGACCGCACCATTCCCCCCGAATTCACAGCTACTTGTCAGATATGCGCAAATGACAGTAAATTGAGATTTCCAATGGTGTTATTTGCTTGTTGCTATGATGAGGGGTTCGAGAAATTTGCTTGAATTAGTAACATGAAAATTCCAATATTGAAAAAAATCCTGTACTCGCAAAGTATTCCTTACAGAGATATAGTGCGCAAATCGAGCCTGCCAGGTGGGGCGTGAAAATTCTCTGCCGTCCAAAGTGGGGAATGACAGAAAAAGTTTGAGAACCACTGATCTAGATCATCAAAGAGAAAACAGTGACATCTGGTGGTTCTTATATGACCAAACAATCGCCCTTCTCAACACTTTGAGAGATGAACAGAAAGAGGAGACAGAAGGCAGTGATGTGTTCCCTGTTTGATAAAAATGATCAGATCAGGTCCTGTTTGATTGAACACACACACACACACACACACTACATCCAGAAAATAAAATAAAGCTTAGCTACAGTCTGGCTATTGATTACATTTTACTGTTGATTAATGATTCGAAGATTTTTGGTGATAGTAGAAATACTCAATAATTTACCGTGCAAGCATGCTATGGCCGTCGGTGAGTGGAATCGCGTCAGCTCTGTAAACCGGCGGCCGGGGTTTGACTCCGTCCTAAAATATATGAAGAGTGGATCTTAATAGTAGGCCTAAGTTAGACGTTAGAAGGTACCATTATGCTCAACTGTGGTAGAACGAGAAATTTCAATCAGAACCCTGAAAATTTCTCTGCTTTAAAGGTCCCATATTATGAAAAATCACTTTTTATGGCTTTTGAATGTGTTTCTTGGGTCTATACTGCCTCTACACACACTTTAAGTGGGATAAAAAGCCTCAATTGTTAAAATAGACAATTTACACTGTTAATATAACTGTTAAGCTGCTGTGTGCTTAAACCACCTGCATAGAATTGTCCTAACTACGAATGTCACAGGGTAAGTTGGGTGGGGTCCCACAACATTGGCAGCTACGTAAGCAGCTGAGGGCAATAAGAATGGATAATTGCAAAAAAAGAGAGAGAGAAGTTGGCAGGCACTTTGCAGCTGAGAACAATGAAAAGGATGAATTGACTAATTAGAGGTGGTCTGTCATAGGCCACAGGGGAAATACTCAATGTGTGGCTGCAGCTGTCTAGTTACCTGGTGCACCCCTGAGAAACAACCTGTTCTGAACATTAGAGCTAAAAAAGTTAGCTTGAAAAAAGCGTAATATGGAACCTTTAATCAATGTTTGTTTTAGCAAAACCTTTAGTGCAGAATCAGATGGCAATTTCCTACAATCCTAAGGGGGTGCTTGTGCAACAACGTGTTTTGCTTTTCATTATGAAACAGAGATTCTATCCACATTTTAATTCTCATGAATGTGCCATGTTAACCATATCAACGTGCCAAAGCAATGGGAAAGTGTTGACACTTTCAAGCTTAAGTATCGGTGCCCCTGTGTCAAATGTTTTGAATGTCGTTAGTCACAAGTTTTCGATTTTGATGCGAACTCCGACACATTGTGCCAAAGTAGATTGCTTTGAAGGAATGATGTAGGCTTCGGTGCCTCCGCGTTACACTTCCCATCTCTAATCTCAAGTAGCTTGAGAAATAAAGCTTTTGTTGAAATTGATCGAAGTTGTCCTTTAAGTAGAGTTGATGATAACATGTACAATTACACACCGTCACGATCCTGAGTGTGGCTTAACCCAGATGCAAGGCAACTAGAGACTCAACACTTGAAACTTGGAACACAAGAACAAACGGACGTGAACTGAACACAATGACGGAGCAGGGAACACTGGACACACAAGGCTTAAATACACAAGACTACAGACTACAATCATTAGACACAGGTGGACAGGTAACACGAGGCAGGTGAACATGAGACAAGAAACGATAATCCAATGAACAAGTAATTATGAGAGACAGGTGAGGGGCGGAGACACAGGAGACTAGGAAGCACAGTGGCGAATTCAGCGGTCGTAACGATTCGTAACGTAACGCAACAGTTCCCATTCAGCCCTATGGGTGACGTAGTAAATGTTACATTTGTAACGTTACGTCTTCTTGAAAATGCCACAGGACTAGGAACTAAAACAGGAAACACAAAGTCACATGACAAACTAGGAAGCACAGAGGAAAAGCACAGGGGGTGGAGACCAGGGGGTCAGGATTTGGCCGGTTAGCTTTGCCAATTAGCATTGCACTTACTCGTCTGCATTTTCCAGAATTTATATCATATCCGACTCCATTTGACATATGCTGACTGGTTAATGCTACACTTTCAGTTCATGTGAATGAGCTCCCTGTGCACAAACCTTTGTGGGCGTGCCCAGACTTGCCATCTGTAGCTCATCTCCAGCTCATCTCCATTAGTAACATGGGCCCTCATTGACCTGATGCAGTGGTTCCCAAACTTTTCACAGGGCTGTACCCCCTGAGACATTACAGATCTTACAGAGTACCCCAAGACCCCGCAACCAATAGGTTTTTGTTTTCAAACAAAACTTTATTTTGTAGCCTATAACGCACATACAACATGTAGATTTAGTATGATCATGCACTAGTACTAGAATACACTTAAAACAGATCTGCAAATCTGCACCTGGTCTCACATAGGCCTATAGGCCTACTCATAGCCTCCAACATCTCATTAAAGCTATTTTTGTAACTTCACAGTGATATCTGTTCTGAAAATATTGCTTTTCACATAACATTGTGAATTCTTAACTTCTATTGTTAAATAACATACAACACAGCACTCCCACAGGCCTTGGCCACAGTGCATTTCCAACATCTCATTAAAGTTATTTTTGTAACTTTTCACGTAGGCTAGTAATATCTGTAAAAACATTGCATTTCACATAACATTGTGAATTGTTAACTTCTCTGCTATTAAATAAAATAAAATATAAAGTATAAAGTAGCCTACACAGCACAAATGAACAATTGGCTTGAAATAGAATAAGCTTTCATTATCACCCCACTCAATGTGAGGGATGTGCTTGGATGTTCCTGCATAATGCAGTGATGTTTGGCAGAATTGGGGACAGTTTCAGTCTAAGATCATTTTCCACGCACAATCTGTAGCCTACCTATACTTGGTCTTAAGGCAGACCAAAGCTGAGAATCCAGTCTCCCAGCCATAAATACGTTGTAGCAAATGGCATTAACGTTTTAATCGCTCTGTTTGCCAGGTCCGGATATTCTGCCCGCAAACTAATCTAGAAATCGGTCCATGTTTTCTGATCAAACTCAATTCTGATTGACCTGTTGGTTGATATTTCAATGAGGCTCTCCCTCTCCAGCATAGGAAGTTGGCATGTGTTTGCTGAGGAAAAAGGATTAAGGAATCCAGATGTCACGATCGTCTGTTTCGGGGAAGTATCTGCGCAATTGCGCTGCCAAGTCGCGGAGATGTTTCTGTATGTCACATTTGACACTATCAGCAAGCCTTAAGTTCATTTTCACATAAAAAGTCCTGCAGCGATGGGAATGCGGCAGTGTCGTTGTCTTTGAGACAGTCAGACCAAAGATTCAGCTTTTTAATCATGGCCTCAATCTTGTCGCGCACATTGAATAGTCACAGAGCGACCTTGCAGCCCAAGATTGAGCTCATTTAGACGGCCAAAGATATCTCCCAAATAGGCAAGTCTGGTGAGCCACTCGCCATCATGAAATCTATCTGACAAGCGAAAGGGGTTGTCGATGAAAAAAAGTTTCAGCTCGTCTTTCAGTTCAAATAAGCGTGCCAAAACTTTCCCCCTGGATAACCATCTCACCTCAGTATGGAGCAAGAGCGTGAAATGGTCACTGCCCATCTCACTGCATAAGGTGGAAAAAATGCACGAGTTTAGGGGTCTTGATTTGACAAAATTTACCATCTTTACTGTGTCGTCCAACACCTGTGCCAGGCTGTCTGACATACCTTTGGCGCGAGTGCTTCTCTGTGTATGCTGCAGTGGACCCAAGTGGCATCTGGAGCCACTGCTTGCACACGGGTGACCACTCCATTGTGCCTCCCCGTCATTGCTTTGGCACCGTCTGTACATATGCCAACACATTTTGTCCACATTATTCCGTGCGATCGTATGAAGCTGTCAATGTCCTGGATGGCACAACGTGTCGCCAGTCATGCCCACTTCACTCCCCCCTCACCGGACGAGGTCGGGGAACATCTGACTCTGGGGGCATTTCGTCCAATTCGATGACATCACCCTCCGCAAGGCAGATATTGTGCAGGACTGCACAGGCTTTAATCACTGTTTAATCACTGTTGGGGCAAAGATGTGCCCCACCTCCAGAGCCTTGAATAGGAGGCACTACCAGCGGGTCTTCAACATGCCAAAGGCCAACTCAATGACGCAGGGGGCCTTGGCATGACGCTGGTTGAACCGGCTCTGTCTCCTCCCTTGAACCAGTTCGCGGTAAAGAGGTGATGATAGATATCGGGTGGGAAATGCAGGGATATCCACCATCACCCATGATGAAGTGTGCTGGGGGAGGATACAGAGCCTGTGTGTATATGCGGCTGTTGTTCAATACTCTGGAGTCGTGTACAGAGCCAGGATAACCCACTAAAATATGCTGCCAGCAGGGGCACCGTCAGGTTCATCTGCGTGTAAATTGGCGCAATGTCATCACCCTACAAATGAACAATATAATTTCCTCAGTTATTGTTGGGTTCATGGTTTGCTTGCAGTGTAGCCTGGCATAAGTTCCATATAAGGCCTACTTGCACATATTCACCAGTAGGTAGGCTATATACAATAATGTATAGCAATATTGGCAATATAGGCCTAAATGCATTGCACACACAGCTTACTAGAAACATGAGGAAAAAAACAAACATTTGAAATGTTCTTATCTCAGGGAAAATCTAAATAACAATTCGATCATTGTATAGACCTAAAAACAATGACATAACTTCAACTGACCCACCTGGGAGTGTAAAAGCAAGACTATTTGCCGTAGACGCGCTTTCCACCGGCGTGCGCGCCGTGCTGGATCTGCCGGTGGTAGAATCATCCACTTGAAATGACTACAGACTTCATTGTCGGATCTTTGTTTGAGTGAGACCAATGTTATCCTTTTATAGTGTAGGCTAATCAATCATTCAATTAATGGCAGCATATCTAGACTATAACACACTTGCCCTATTACTCTATTTAATGATAAATAATTAGCCAATAAATCGGGAAAAAGTCATTCAATCAATATATCAATTAGAGAATTAATGTGGTTGCGATAGACTATTAAAGGCATAACAAAGGTAATGACACAACGGTTGTCAACATGTGTTATTTTTGTCCATTTTTAATTCAGCATCCGTGCTTACAGATAGCCTTATATACAGAATTTTGCACATAGGCCTATATAGCACGTCACATTAGAATGCTTGCCCCATCTTTGCTCCATTATTTTCAAAGAAAAGTTTGAGAGAACACATCTGTCAGTTCACAACATTGAAATATAGCCAAATACAACTATTTTTCTGTATTTTGGAAATTATACTGTAGGTCTAGTCTACTATAGGTCTAGTCTTATGTAAAATAGTTCAATAAAGACTTTTTAATAAATATATTTTTGAAATAAAATAATTTAAAAAACGTTAAATGCAAAAATACCAATTAGTTGCAGTCATCTATCGAGATTTATTAGGATTGACTGCACTGCTCCAAGGCTAGCTCATCTACACATAGGCCTACTTGTTTATTCTTTTTTAAAGGTTGTACAAAGTAGCATTGGCCAACTCATTTTGCGCATTGCTTGCACAGAGAAAAGACGTACAGAGAAATACATTTAAGGCTTTTTTAATGACTCCGCAAAAAGAACAAGAAATCGGTCAGAGGACCGCTCAAGGAGTGCTTGCTGGCGTTCAAACCGCTCATCCTCCTTCCGAGCCTCAGCTTGGAGAAACGACAAGACATCCCCTCTTCTCCTCTTGGGTGGATGTTGGGAAGACGTCCCCGGCCCCTGTTTGTCCTCATCCACGTCCGTCTCCTCCAGCACATTCTTCTCAGGTTGCGAGACGGATGTGTCCACTGCAGCCACTTGGCCATGGTTCTCGCCATCACACGAGTCCAATAGGATGGGGAGGGGGGGTCTATTGCTGGTCTCCCCCCCCCCCAGGGCCTCGTGCATGGCCGAGAACCATGGCCATGTGGCTGCAGTGGCTTCTCCATCATCCGTCACTGTGCCAGTGGGTGGGTTTCGGAGCTCCTGTTGGGACATGGGGAATCGATCAGATGCTTTAAACAAACTGGGAATTGCAGTAGTACGCAAGTTCTGAAACGTTTCTATCAGCCAAATAGTCACCACGCATACAGACGCAAGCGCCGTTGACGAAGCAACTGTAAGCCTACAACTCACAGCACAAAAAAAGTAATTTTTAAAAAAGGAAATGTATGCAGTGTGTTTAATATTACCAACAAAACCAAAGTCAACATTCCCGGCCAATAATTTTCATATTAAATTAAGTAACCCATATCAAATAAGAGAGAACGCAAACAGTCGCGTGTGGGAATTACCTTATACTTTCACTTCAAGTTATCCCAGTTCTAGGCCACCTGGGTTGCGCTCAATACAGAGCCTACCTGCATTGCCTTGTGAACTTGTCTGGGGAGAGGGAATATGGACATGCAATCATGGGCTAAAACACATTACCAAGGTGAAGTGCACAATTCTCCTAAATTTGAGGGCTTAACCGCTGTACTATGAATAGGAACAGTAATGGGATATTTAAATAATGGGATATTTAAATAAATTAATACATAAATAAAGCACTTGACGTGGAAACAAGGGGCATGTGGGCTACCCCAACTCCAGAAGTTGCACATTAGGCCTACAGTAAGAGACGGACAATCACAACCTCGAGGAAGCTCACAAAGAAAGGGGGGACTCACTCCCAAGCTTCTTTGGCGCTGTATCTTTTTCCTGTGAATAAATGATTCAGGTCCGTAAGTGGTTCACTTGACCCTGCCAGCACAAGAAAATGCAGGCTAGTAAATAAAGTGAATTCAGAACCCAAACATTTTCTGATGTTAATTCTAATGCTAAATATCACACATTTTAATTTATGTTTTCACTATTTTAAATTATGTTAAATGATGATTGGATAGTTGATATCCGTTCACACGTTAAGAACACAACGAGCATAACAAAAGCAATTTTGTTTTCAGCAATGTGGAGCAAACTTACAATTCGTAGCAGATTGCTCAGCCATCGTTTCTGATGTGAATAGATGAGGCGTGGTTTTTAAAGTAAATTTTAAAATTAGACCTCTTGTCAGCGGGAACACCTACATTGGGGAAAAAAGATTTCCGCAAAGGATACACCTGTGCTTTCCTCGCTTATCTGACCTTTCTCCTCTCTCCTCCATCCTCGTACCTCTCTCCTCCTCGTAGCAATTAGACAATTGAGACATCCTCGATGACGTAGGGCCTCGAACGACTTCCGGGGCAAAAGGACGGAGGACAGAGGACCGAGCCCGAGGAAGCATATTGACATGTACCCAAACAGTAAACACAAGCATATGACAAAACATGGGAGATTAGAGACACAAAACAAGAGAAACCAGAGACTAAACCAAAGACACAAGGAAACTAGAGACTAAACACAAGAGAAACACAAAGACAAAACTAGAACCCTGCCACACACCGATCAGTTGATAAATGACTCTTTGCCTGAATGATGGCAGAACATAGGCTTACCACCATGGCTTTGCCACATCTCACTGTTACTATCAAGGAATTCATTTTATTAATTTATTAATTTCATATACTGTGTACATTGCCATAATGTAAAACAAGCACTGAAATTGCATAAAAGATGACAAGAAACATAAGTTAAAGAAAAAGTAAATAACTGTAATTGAGTTAAAATGAACCCTGTTTAGATAACCTGAGTTCTTCTAAAAAAGAAAAAAAAAGTGTTGAAAGGATATTTGAACACTATTCCAACACAAGGCACTTTCATCCTGGCCCTGAACAAGACTGGAAGGGGAAGAATCCCCCCTAGTGGACGGTCCCCAGAATGCCTTGCCAGACAGAAAGAGCCAAATGTGCTGTGCTGTAGACACTTTTAACACTGATTTATATCGGTCAAAGTAAAAGAAATTTGAAACTTGAAACTTGAAATTTGAAAGAATAGTTGAAAACAAAGCTGCCATTAGAAATAACAATATGAAGTATGCAATTGCCTGACACTATAAGGATAAAAAAAATATATGGTTCATGGGGCGCCGGGGCTCAGTGGCTAGAGCATCAGACCATTACTCTGGGGACCCGGGTTCCATTCCGACCCGAGGTCATTTCCCATCTCTCTCTCCCACTTGTTTCCTGTCATCTCTACATGGTGACCATGCACAACCTCTCTTAATTCATCAAAACCCATGTAAAAAATTCCATTCTATGTCTCAGAAGTTCAGCTGCCTTCCATACAGTAACCAACAAACACACTGGTAACGTATGGAAGATATATGAGCGTACTGTCCCTTGTTTAAGTGAAGTTATAGTAATGAATTAACTCACACCCAGTAATTCCAACAAATGAATGTGGAGGAAATAGTATTTATTCATAAGCATTAATGTAAAGGACAATGCATATTGATTCCAACATACTTCCAATCATAATGAATTATGTATAATTAATAAGTTAAATTAATTATGTAATTAATAATACCAGTGTTAATGAGCGAGCTCAATAACTGAGTGCATCTTACACCATGACATCTTACTCAACGGTGCCTTTCAGGCAGCGCTACATTCAAGGCACTACTCCCTTTGGTTTAGGGTTAGGATGACGGTTGAGGGGGTTAGGGTTAGGAATAGGGTAAAGGTAGTGCTTTTTGAGGCTGTGCTGCCTCGAAGGTGCCATCGGGAGCCAAAAACACCATTGAGCTTCAAAAAAAAATGATCATATAATAGCACAGGCTATCCAAGATAAAACAAAATAACTGAGAAAAACAGTATAGATACCCAGTATTTATTATATTCTTTTCAAGTTAATCAAATCCCTTACTTTCCTGGAGAAATCTTGACATCAGGTACTTATCCCAACCACTGTATTTCTGTTTTATTGCTGTTTATGGTAAAGAATGACATTGTACCTGTATTATCTAGAGCCATATTTGGGTAGTGAACTCAAATGCTCAAATGTTGGATGACAGTCTCTCATATTTGATTTTTGACTTTCCAGTTCTGTAGATCAGTGCTCCACACACCATAGCAACAGCTGCTAGGAGACCCCCAACAACAACAACAAGGTTCTGGTTTGCGCTGATGGGTTGGGCAGCTGCAAAATAGAGGAACAACTGAGGTTAATTTCTTATTCCATTGAGGGATATTTTGACTTAGCCCTGTGCAATTTCCACAGCACACTTTTCTATGGAGTGATTCAGTACCTGTGTCAGCTATGCCCCGTCTGAGGCGCAGAGGGCCCTGGGAAATGTAGTGTTTGGCGGTCTGAAAAGGAGCCTCTCTCTTGCTGATTCTGTGCCCTGAGTTGGAGCTCTTGATGCAGCCCTGAGAGCATCTGCTGCCGGGATCCTCAGCCTTACACAGGATGACTGAGCAGGTGATGAACACCTGCACACAAACATGAGGCACCTTATAGACACTCAATGGTGTTTTTTGCCCTCAATGGCTCCTTCCAGGCAGCACTGACTGAAAGACACTACCTTAAACCCCCATAACCCTCACCTAGATTTAGGGGAGTAGTGCCATGAAGGTAGCCTGGCTAATAAGCAGACTGTTGACTCCGTCATACAGTCTGGAACAATGCAACTGAAACATGTTTCCGTTTGGATATGACGTATTCTCTCACCTGGCTCTTACGCCTCCAACTTCCGCGTTCAGTAGTAACAGATCGCTGGCTAGTTCCGATTTATTTTTTACATCGTAGTCCTCAAGATCATGGATGTTAATGTCATGTAGTCCCAAGATCATGGATGTTAATGTCATGTACCAATTAGTAAAGGTAATTCGAAAGTACAGGGGAGAATAACGAACACGTTCCTATGCTGTTGAACTACAAGCTGCTGAACTACAGGTAAGTTCAGAGACATTGCTCTGAACTGTGTGCTGATTGGCAAAACCGTAAGTGAACCGAGCTTGGCGGGCTGGGTCAGACTACTGTGCGATTCTGTACTGAGCCAAAATCTTTTAGCGGAAGTACGTAGGATGGCGTTGCCAGGCTACCATGAAGGTCCCATTGAGGGAAATAAATACCAAAGACCCTTCAAGACTCAGTGTTATCACATACATTCCCATTCAGAACTGGAAACTAGAACAATGAACCTGCTAAAGACCCTATAGAGAGACCTCGACGTTAGTCTGCAAAACCACAAACTAGTTTAAGGCTAACCCCCTAATTCATTCCCTTCCTGCACTTAGACAGGTCCAGTCTTTGAACAGACATAAATGAACATGGGCAGTCAGCTCATATCTTTACCTGGTCATACATCCCAATGAACTTGAAGGCCTTCATTCCCAGTTGGACTTTGGACTGGTGGCTGGAGTAGATCTGTACAGTCTTATCCACTTTGCATCTTCAGATGGAGAGGTAATTGACAAAAGTGTTAAAATATATAGTTTATCTTAGTGTTGCTATTTGAATGCTTAACATGGAAGTCAAAGCAGGCCTTACCCATTTTCAATGATTTTATAATAGAGAGGCTCATTGGGGTTGTCACTGGGGGCAGCAGTGCATGACTCAACAAACAGCTCCGTGTCTGGGACAGAGCAGATAGCTTCCATCTGCATGTACATCATGTCTCCCAGGTTGAACCTCAGTGGGTAGGTCTTTGGGTCCACCATCTGGTTAAACTGAGCTGACTGGAAAAACTCAAACTGGTAGGTGAACGTACCAAAGCCTTTCTGGACAAATGACAGTGGGGGTCGGTGAACATCAAACTGTGCAGTCACTTGACTCTTTTTGGGGTACTTGCAGAAGAACTCAATCTGCACATTGTTTTGTCTTGTGATGATGTCAGTGGGGTCATCAAATGACACTACTACATTCTTGAAGATGAAATTATCTCCATCGTCCTTTATGATAGAACACCAAACACAGAGAGATGATCAGTTGATTTATTCAACCTGTGGTAAAATAAGATTGACATTGAAATGTTTCTCACCTCCATTGTAGTTCCACAGGTGGTGAGTGACATGTTGGCCAAGACATGAGTGCCATTTGTGTTCAGGGTGCAGTGGGGGTCATTGAGCCTCAGGTGATCTTCATGAAGCCCTCTGGAGGAAGATATCTCCATAGAAAAGGCCATGAACCTCTCCATACAGATCACATGAGATGCAAACCCTGCATAGTCCACAATTTACTACTCCTCTCATAAATGGGTCATCCACAGTGAATTGAACTATAGCACTGTTGCTGAGTGCTGACAGTAAGTAATAGCTCAACTCTGGCCCATCTGTAGCTCTACCCATGTCCAAACATCAATTTGGGATTGCTATCATTGGGAATGATATTGGGACCAGATGAAATTGTTGAGCTAATGTGGACTGGAGAATGTTTATAAATATGATAGCTAATAGATGTCATATGCAAGCATTTTTGATAAGGCCTAGCGTTCCGAAATGCTTTGTGGAGCAATATCAGATGGATGTGTCGAGATAGAGCTAGCAGAATGACATTCATCAGGCAAGAGTCCGTGATGGGTAATGTAAGCAAGGAAATTACAGAATTTCTTGCAACATAGACCATATAGCAAAACAACGCTAGCTGATGAGAGTAAATTTTTTTCTTATACTTATCTGTTAGTCTATGTTGTTCCAAATGCTGTAACAGATTTTTGTTCTAAAACCACAGTAGATTTCTACGGTAATATCCAAATAACCCCTTCAATTTCCCTTACATTGTTACATGGTGTCTTTATTGTTAATACCTTTCTCAATTTCTCAAACAATAAGTTAGCATGGGATAAACAACCCTTTGATAATTTTTAAAATCCAAAGTGAACAAACTTGACACCAAAAAATGTGTCTTGATGGACATAAAAGGGAAATACATTTGTACTTAGACATTTTAGTAAATTAAATCCCTTACCTTTGCTTTTGGGCAAACATGTTGTAGTGTTCAACCCTGTAGATACAGATGTTTGTGGATGTATGAATGTCTGGCACAATGTCTTATATAATTTATATTTTTGCAATCTCCATGCTGCAGCTGTAATCTCAGAATAAGAATAAGAATGTGTTCCACAAGGTTCTATTCTCGACACATTAGTGCTTACCTTACCTCACTCACGTCAGATGTAGCGCTAAGCCGCGCGAACATCTGATGATCAACGATAGACGAGTTATTTCAGGAGCCAGAAATCCTTGAATCTAACTGGGCAAACGGCTTGTCCATCAATTTAATTGACGTACACTTCAGCCAATCACGACGGAACCAACCGATGGCGCTGGTTACGTTTGTTGGATTGGTTGGATTCAAAACAGTTGCTTCTTCACTACGTCACATCCTCTATAGCAGCCAGCGGTCCTTATTGGTTCGGTTAGAGAATATTGGGCTTGAAATCACTCTGAATGGCTTCAACATCAGATTGTTGCGCGGAAGTGCCTTAAAATTACGTAGCGCATCATCTGACGTGAGTGAGGTAAGCTTACAACAGGGGTCTCCAACCTTTTTTTCTCCAAGAGCTACAAATTTGTGTGTCCAAGAGCTACTCTACTATTTGACCTCAGTATTAATGGCAGGTATGTAGAAGAAATGCTAACATCTAACCCACTGTACACACAGCACAGTACAATCTAACACCGTAGGTGTCATCTACATTTGCAGTAGTCAATCTCTATTTTGTGTAGATTTTGACAAATCTGGTGCACTCTGCCAACATATATTCTCACCATGTTTGAGTTTGCTTTCATGTGATTTCAACTGGTTCAATTAATTTTTTGACTATGTCATAAAATTCATTTACATTTCTGTTGATCCTTTGGAGAGCTACACAGAAGCAGGGGGAGATCTACTGGTAGCTTCCGAGCTACCTGTTGGAGACCCCTGGTTTACACTATACAGTACACTTTTGGCTTTAGCAACAACAATACAGTATTTCTTAAATCCCCCTTCAATGAAACACTTTCACTACATCTTTATACATGAACCACAGTCATGATTTACAAGAATACTCATATATCTTAAGCAAGTAAGTTAAATTATACCCTCTATGGAAATGATGCTTTCCTTCAGCTTGCTGCTGATGTTGTTCAGTGCCTCGAAGTTGTCCACTGTAAACACATGATGTGAATCAGGTGAAGATGAAATGCCTCTAAGTGCATTTAGAGTGTACTGATTGTCAAAGGCATTTCCAATCTGTCAAAGGAGAAGCAAAATCTGACATGAGAAAACAACGATATCTCATCCCCATCTGCTGCATGACTTATGTGCATGTCTGATAATGACGTTAAATCAACATTAATTTATATTTTAAAACATGTGCTGCTCACAAATGGTTATTGGTGTCCATTGTTGTCCAAAATCATTATTGCACCATTTCTGTCATGTTTTACGTAATATTTTTAACATTCTGGAACAATTTTTTTGGCGTAGTAATACCAACTAGCACAACATGACGGCAATTAAAACTGGATAGCAACTGTTAAAATTTAACCGTGTTAACAATTGCTTTGTGATTTGAAATCACATCAGGGGCTATTTCTAAGTCAAACATTTCATTTTTTTGTGTCTCCTTTAATGTGCAGGATATAGATCCCTCCTGAAGCCACATCACAATTTAATGTTTAATTAAATTATTAAATTTAATGTGGTTTAGAGGCATTGAATCAATTGTTCTAATAGATATTAATGTAAAATATACAACTTTTTCAGTCTTACAAAATTATTTTCTTTATCTACAAATTTTACTGAAAGGCACACATGATCACCATGAGTAGTTTAGATATATCGTTTATACATGCATTGTGGAACCAGAAGACTGTGGAAAAACAATCAGGTTTGTATATTGATTTTCAGTGTATGAGGCTTTCTGTCTCTGTCACAGTTTTTAGAATGTTGGCACACATCATTTTGGAAATAATAAAGAACCTCTTACCCCAATAGCGTATCTAGTGATGTTCTTTGCATCGGCCAGGGCTGTGACAGTGGGGTACTGTGAGGAATCTGAGGATTGGCCATCTGTGATGACGATGAGGATCCTGTGGGCATCAGGCCTGTTTCCAGCAGAGGGATCAAACACACTGTTCCTGTGGAGGAACAGTCCAGGGTAAACAAATTCATAGCCCTCTTTTTTTATAGAGTACTGTCAACTAGCGCGGGAGTTCCCATGCTCCTTTGTGCACTCATGTAATTTCACTCTGCATAGCAGTATGGTGACCATAGCCGATTTTCTCGCCTGCCTTCGGTATCTAATCACAGAACAAAAAGGGATTTGCACGGCCCTCGATTGCATTTTAACACCAAAATATGACTGACCATGACTCATGTGCTGGGATCAATCAAAATGGCAGAATCAGTGGTTTGTGTCTCAAACTGCTGAAGGTACACTGTAAAAAGAATTTGTAATGGTTACTTGTAAAATGTGTGGAAACTTGTTGCCTCAAATGAGATAAGTAAATATGACTCATCTTTTTAGATGTTAAGTACTTTTTAACTTGAAAAAGAAAAGCTATATTTAACTAATTTGAGGCAAAGAGTTTCCACACAATTTCCAAGTAACCATCACAAATTCTTTTTACAGTGTAGTCTTAGATTAGACCTTTATGATGACATATCATTATTCACTTTTGGGGTACATTAAGCAACAGTGTTAAATAACAATGGTGTTTTTTTTTTGTTTTTTTTTTGTAGTTACATGGGTACACTGAAGATTTAGAGTAAAATAAAGCATGTCAAATCTCAAAATCCTCAATATGACAGCTAATTTTTTACAAAATTTGCTGATAGACCAGGCACATCACATTTACATACACAATAGCTCATTTTTACAAAGCTATGGTGTTAAACTACCCATTCCTTACACAACTGTCCGGATACCAGCTGCAGTGTATGTCCATCCACTTATCTTAACAATGTTGTCCACCTCACTTTGCCAGTCCGTTCTATTAAACTGATCAAAGGTCACATGGATGCTGGTGCTACTGGAGTACTGGACAAAGGCAAACTGCAGAGAGAAAAAGTTCAGTGTGGGGCAACATCCCCTATAAGCCACATTTTTAAATGTACCTATTAAGATAAGACTTTAAATTCACATATTATTGTCAGAGAATACAAGGTATGATCAGAGAATACCAGGTATGATACTCAATACATCAATTGTATGTCCCTTTTATGTATCAGAAAGCTGTCAGACTCACAGTGGTGTTATACTGAAGGAGAGTTGCAGTTACATTTTTAACAAACATCTTCATGACGGTGAACTGGTGTGTTGACACACTCCCAGACCCATCCATTAGGAAGGCAATATCTGCAGATGCTGAATTGACATACTCATTTTGACACATGAGAAATCAGAATTTTGTTTCTCTGGAGTATAGTATATAGTTGAACTCTACTGATATGTTAAATGTGCACAAAACTCTTTTACCTTGACGTGTGCGGGTTGTGATTTTAGTTGTTGAGGAACAGGTCCCTGTAAAAAGACAACAACAAACAAAAAAAAAAAAAAAAAACATTAATTCTTTCATTTGTCTGGGGCCTAGTTCAAAGCAACTTTTCTCCTTTCCTTAAAGGAGAGCTCTGGCATGTTTAAACCTAGATGTTATCAGAGAACTTTATGCACTCTTATGTGGGTCAAAATTCACATCCATTCATAAATGAGCAAGTTAGCTCATATAAGTAATATACAACATAGCAATTCAGGTATATTTGGGTTTTATTTTGATAGAATATGCTCGAATGACTGTTTTGTAGTGCTTGTCAAATAGTAGGATAGCTTGCAGATTTGCTAATGGATTTCTGTCATTTTTGTACCAAAAGAAATTGTATGAAGTCTTTTCACAACATGATCTACTTTAGTCTGAAATGTGCCCCTTTAAGATACACATCAGCCCTGACTCTCCAGGAAACACTGACCTCACTTAGCCTATGGCTTTCATATCATGTCAGATTACATCAGATCATGTCATACATTATCTTTTTGAATGGTCTCATGTGTTGGGTGACTATGCAGAAAATTGCTATGATTGCTGCTGCTGACTGCCGATAAAATTTAGAAGAATTCTGGTGCCCTTGGCTCAATGTAAACTGCTTGTTTGCATTTGTCGTTTAGTCTATGTTGTTCCGAATACTCTTGTTCTCCTTACTATATGTATAGAGTTGGGTTTTCTACCTAAAGATCTGGGGTGCGTCTCTAGAAAGCAACGTTGGCTAACAACGACGGTGGTTTGGATCGTTCGTCCTTTGACTCGCACGTTTGGTGTGTCTACAAAGGAAAATTTGCGAACCATCGCTCAGACAATCGTACTCATGGTCGCAAATCTCGCTCAGGGGAACGACTGCCTGAGAGCAGTCGCTCCCTCCATCGTTTGGTAATTCTTCATCGTTCCAGCCGGTGGCAGTAAAAAAAAAAACTTGTCTGTATATGGTGCCAATGAGTTGCCTAAACACAATTCAGAAAGTTTGCTTTCTGATGCAAAAAATATTTGTAGCCTAGACTATGTCCTTCAAGGAGGGGAAATGAGAGAGGCATTTGATAGCCTAGACTGCACTTTCTAGCTGCATTCCGTGTCATTCCAACAGGCATTTTATTGGTAGGCCTAGGTCTGTCCATTTACCGAGTTGCTCCTTATCAGAGTAAACAGGTGTCATGTCTCATTAAAGCATATTCACGTCGGTGGATCAAACTTACCGAAGTGGACTAGTACGCAGACGGCCGGGGTTCATTCTTGAGTTTTTCTCTTAATTATCAATTTTTTAGCACAACTCCTCAGTAAATTTCTTTAAAAGCCCGCTCTCTTTTTGAAAGTAAACTACATGCATCTTGTCCACGATTGCAAGAAAACCAAGGGTGCTTTAAAAACAACAAAAGCGGGCATATTCGTCAAGATATGAACCCCCAACCGTTCGATAATGAGTCTGACACTTTACCACAAGACCACTGGTTATACAGAGGACATTAATGACATTTGATATAAGTCTAATTAGACAAACAATCATATTCAGAAGAAGCAACTGCATCCGTCAAGAATTGAACTCTCAACCTTGCCATGACAAGTCTGAAGCGCTACCACGAGACCATTGACAAGACAAATCATGTTAGGACATTTGATGAAGTTAGACAAGCATTCATATTTCGATAAAAAGCAATCTTTGGCTTAAATGAACAATGCTTGGATGAAAATGACTTTTAATGTCAAATTCAGGGCAGACTTTTTAATAAATTCACCTTAATGACAACAAACAACCTAGGCTACAGGCAGACTGGTGCTGGCAAAATAGACTAACACATCTCAACCAATAGTATTTCTCTCTGCTTCAACAACGACTTCGTTCCCGTGAACGAACGATATGGGCAAATGCGATGAAGGAGCGAAGTGTTCTAGACACAGTCGCAGCTGGATCGTTCTCTGTGTCGTACCACTCTCGTACCACCATCGTTTAGCAACGATTGAGCTAACATTTGTAGAAACGCACCCCAGGTTAGTTCTCTTGCTTATACTAACATGGAATGCAAAATGAAGAGTTTGGCCTGTAATGCACTGCTGTAAAACGGACGCAGAACTACATTTACTTACTCTAACTG